>JABBWB010000034.1:0-223715 GCA_016628085.1 Suillus occidentalis
ACCATTGGCAAGTGGTTGCAGAGAGCATTCACCGCCACATATCAGACCTAGATGAGTATGAGTCCGGAGGGCAGCGAAGATTCGGGTGACCTGGAGGATTTAGGAGATGTGGATGATCTGGTCTCGCCAGATGCAAATGCGCCTCATGTAAGACTTGGGTCAAGGCAAGCTGCGCAGACCTTTGAGTTGATCGAGGATGCTCATAAGGAGGATGCCACGTTCACTAATTTTTGGGTCAAGCTCAATAATTTCTTGACTGACTTTCTTCAAGTTATTCAGCTCCCTTTACCAAGTGGAAAGCGGGTACAATTCAAAGCAAGCGATAAGGTTGGTCATGTTCAGTTCGGCTCTATGTTTCGCTACACTAATATCATTAAACAGATCACTGAGTGCTGTTTTTTGAAGGTTAACTACAAGTCCTTGGTGGATTGGCGACTACACACCGACTACCTTAGATGCAGTCCCAAGTTTTTCAATGCTGCGCGTTTTGATTGTGTTTTCATTCAGACAGAAGCCAAAGTGATATTTGGTCGCCTTCTCTTTCTGTTTGAATGTATAGTTGGGGATATCACGCTCTCTCTAGCTCTAATCCATCCTTTTGATGCTCCCACTGGTGTACGGCTCCGAAAGGACAAACACCTCAATATCTATCGTGTTTGAGCAAGACCCCGTCTTCTCACATCGCACAGCGACCACCAAACCGTTACCCTTCCCATGCCACACCCCACCCACATGCAAGGTCCCACTCCCTAGACCACTGCCAAATGCCTGCAGGATACCCATAGCGCCCAACCAGCATGCCACCTCTCGGTTCCACCCAAGCGCCCTTTACCCATATCAGGCCCCATCATCGATTGCCATTTGGCAGCGGCTAGCACACTTTGCTTGGTGGTCTCTTGTTCATCACCAAATATCTCCCGCACAAGGGCAGGGTTGGACTGGATGATGTACAGTGACCTATTAGATGAAGGGAGAAGGTTAGTGAGAGGTATCGGCAGCAACAGAAGGATCCAAAAATGATGGACAAGCGCCCCATTCATTCCAGGGAAAGATGTAGAGTATATTAGGGAGCGGGGGATTTGGCTTCAGAGGGTTTCCATTGAGTATCCACTCATACTTGTCTTGTAATTATGGTAGAATATGACAATTCAAGATCTCTATTAAAATATCAAAACCAAGATTTCAAGTCTTCATTTCACATTACAAGCTGCTACTTGACATTACAATTGATTTCAATACCATGTGGCTTTCCAGCCAAATCACTCATTACAATGACTAAGATTGATTGCCACATGTTGCAATGGCAATTGCCATTGTAATTGCAACTGTTGTTACAGTGTGATTGCAATTGTGACTCTATTATTGAAAGAACTTTCAATCTACACTCGGTCTTTGAATATTGAAATGTGTGACAAGGCACTTAAACCCAAATTAGGAATTTGCGACATACTGAGCCTTAATTTTTTATGATAGAGAGACCAGGTTTTGATATATCCAACCTCAGAGTATCTTACCCAGGCTATTTGGACAGTGAGCCTGAAGATGATCTTGATGATCTTGAAGATCTCAGATAGTAGTAGTGGACACAATCATTATTACAATTGCAGGTATAATAACAACAGTATGCATTACATGCGAGGACTGAAAACATTGACTGGAGTATCTGAAGCAAAAGCATACAAAGCAGCCAGCAAAAAAGTTCAGACTTTACAATGTTTTCCCAAATAGTTTCTGATCACTTGATGCAATGCCTTCCTTTTTGCCGCTTCAGTTGCAATGTTTGACTGATTTTGAGAGCTCATACCAAGTAGTGCCATGGTATGAAAGGGTCTGTAGAGCATGCATTTGGATTGCTGCAATGTCTAGTGAGTAGCGTGCATGCAGATACAGTGCTTCCAATCTGTCAGTTGGAATCAGACTGTTAATTGATGGAATCTGTGTCGTCCTCTTTCTTCATATCCTTGTCTTCAAACTTCACAGTGGTCTGAAGTGAGTTGGATTCAGTGAAGGTTCAACAATCCAGCTGAGGGTGCAGCTGAACATGTTAGGTCTTGCTGTCTAGTTGCTATGTCTGGTAGACAGTGTTTGACCCTAAAGGGTTTCTGGACCAGGCTCAAAGCTCAGAGAGAGGAAAATATGCTGATCACAACTGGGGACTCATACTGGTAACTGGTGAAGGAATAACTTTCTTATGTAAGCACCAAAAATGCGAACATAGGAAAGGTAATAAACAGTCTCTACAAGCCCAGCCAGGAATGAGTCTCTACATTGGTCTTGATTTTGACCTCGGTCACTACTGTGCTGGACGGCTGATTTTCACTAGTAGATTCAAAGTTAGTAATGTGTATGCTGTGTGAAACAAATACCAGACTCACACATTGATATGTTCTGAGCCTTGCTGAATCATCCTCTCAATATCTTTGAACCAGAAAATGACTTGCTGAATAGATAAAAATCAGTAATATATCATGTTATTTACACCTGCCAAAAGAATGACTTACCTTGGATCCAGGAGTGACAATGTTGAGGTTGAGACAATAAGTATCCCACAGAGAGGTGACACCATCAATCTTGACAAGGATGTTATCCTCCAACATATTGATAGAAGGCATCAAGGGAAAGTATGCGTGCATATGTTGATAAAGCCAAACTTTGGACTTGTGTAGCAAATTCTGGTGTAGTTGGAAAGTTCTGACAGAGTTTTGATATTGGCTCATTGAACGTGTACACAGGCTTTCTACTTCTCCTCATCATCCTTGCCATTGCCCAACATGTTTTCATTTCACAAGGGACCATTAGTTCACTCCAATAACAACAGAAACTTGTATGGTCACTCCCCTTTACAGAATCCACATTGGGCTGGAGACCCATCTTACCCTTCCCCCCTGTCTCTGGATATGCACTTACCTGACCCATTCTCTGATTCAGGCCCACCACAATGCCAATTTCATTAGGTCCATACTGCATGATCATTCTAATATTCACAAATATATTTTTAGGGTGCATATATGCATGATCATCAAGCCTTGCTTCAAGTTGAATGCTGCAAGGCATTAGAGCTGCAGGAAATCCAACTAACTACTGAGTGTGATACTATCAGGTAAATCTTCTCTTAGCACTAGCTGATTCTAATTGATTTTCATAGGTCAATGTTTGAACATCTTGCAAGTGCTGTTCAGTTATCCAAACCTGATCCCTTCCAGCTCCATGATTTAAAGCTTGTTGGCCTGGCATCTCATGGCTCCAGTCGCCCTACCTGCAAACAATATCCTAAGGTACGATTCTGGTCCCAGGACAACATTATTGAGTGGCTCGATACTGCCAGTAGTCAAATGATTGATCATGGGAAGATTCCATATCTTGAGGATGAAAACGGGGATCCTGTACCCAAGAAAACAGTCAAGGCAATGAAGAAGAGGAATCTGGACTGTGGGAAAAACACAGATGGGAAGATGAATGCAGTAAGTCCTGAATACAAGATATGACTCAACCTGAGGACAGCTACTGAGTGAAGGGAATCCTCTCTATGTGAGGGATACTCAAGTGCTGTAGGGCGCAAAGACCTATGCATGGAGAGCAAAATGTGAAAGGTGTACTATAGGGCAAACACATGCAAGATATGTACAAATGTGAAGTGTGAAGTGGTACATGTGAAGTGATAACTCGCACAGACATGATATATAGGGTCAAATGCATGAGGCAAAGACACGTGCAAAGCTTTGATGGGTGAGGGTAGAGATGTGTGGCACGCAGCTTAAGCAAGAGTAAGAAGACTGCTAAGGGAAAGTAGCAGAAAGCTTGTAGAGGTGACTGTGTGAAGTGCCAATGTGCAAGAAAACAATGGAATTTTAGATTGCAGCTCTGCTATGCAGTGGGAGTAAGTGGGTGGAAAAACCCAACCAGGAATATGAAAACATATGTAGAATATATGTAAAGACTTAAGTGTCACTAGGTGTGCAGGACCGAGTGCACGAGCTGAGTAAGCTAATTATAGATATGAAAATAGGTAATATGAATTCATATATGCACAAAGCATCATGGTGTGTGTGCGACACCAGAGCTATGTTAGACAAAAGGATATAGTATGTGAAAAATGCACTAATAGACACCAGTGGGACATGGATGGATGGATGGATGGATGGATGGATGGATGGATGGATGGACAAACATGTGATCATGCATGAGGCCTATCTGTGAAAATAAATAGATGCGCATATACACAAGGCTAATCCTTAGGATAAGAGCTCACTAATGCATGGAAAGGGAGAGAATGTGAGGATGTAAGCCCAGGAAGATGTGAGTCTCTACAACTGTGGGAGACTTTAGAATATGACTGTCCCCAGTCATTGTGTGAGTATGCATGCGCACATTGGGACTTTGTGGAATTTTGATGCTAGAAGTCATGTGACTTGTGCAGGTATAGCAGTAGCTGAATGCCAGATGTAGATCTGAGGCATTTGAATTAGTGCCATTGTACTTACATAATTGTGGACATTTTAGCACATTTAAGGTGATTGCATCTTGTTGTTTTGTTTTCTTCATTCTCTTCATCTACTCTCATCATCTCCAACAATGGCTGCTTTTGATCTCTCCATGCTCAACCTTTCTCATGCACCCACTCCTGTGCCAACTCCTGCTCCTTCTCCAGAGCCAGAGGAGATCACTTGCAAGGAATCACTAACCCTGAACAACGTGGCTCCTGAGTCCACTACTGTGGCTCAGCCTGAGCCTGAGCCTGAGCCAGAAGATGTGTGCATTCTGCATGGTTGGAATGCAAGCCTTGCCACCATGTGTGAGCTCCATGAAGTGTGCCCTGAGCTGCACCAGGAGTGTTTTCAGCAGCTAGAGGACTGGCTGCACCACTGGGACCTTCTAAATGTAAGTCCTTACTTTCTCTGTTCGTGCCAATGTAACACATTGTAGAGACTCAATCCTGAGTAGCCTCACAATGGCCTATATTGCGATGTAGGTCAAGTCTACAATACTATGCATACAATGTGACACTTGCGTGATAAATGCAACATAGGCAACACAAACGCAATGTAGGCAACACTTGTGTGACTTGCGTGCACCTTAGGTGAATTTTCCCGCGCATAAGCGCCTTATGGCGCCTGACCTCCTGGAGTATTTTCCCATGTCCAACCAAGTTCCCAGGTGTGTATTTCTCCATTTATCATTTATTTGATTATTGTACCATGTTAATTTTCACTTCATGGGACACATTTTACCTTCTACCATCACACCACTACACTTTTACACTTTTCACTACACTTCAGTTTTCATTATCTCACTACCATCTTACTATGAGTTTTTATCATGTTTTGAATAAATCATCACAAGCCCTAGTAGCAGTTAGCTCTAGTGGTCATATCCGCATCGCACCTCACACCTTAATGTCTCATTAAGTCTCAGTATGGTCTGCATACTGCTTTTGCCCAGTTCCACTTTGCAATGCATGACTTTCCTGTGCTTTGCATGCCTATAGTGCCTTTGTTCCCAGTTTCCTGTGTGACAAGACCCATCACACCCAAGTCCTCACACCTGTGTAATCCCAAATTTGACAGGAGCAGGATTACAGCTGTTTCGGGCCTAAACAGATCCTGAGGTGCATGTCTATCAAGATCCCTGGCATTGTCATCTGAAAAGTCATTATCAGGTCCATCTTCATAGAACTCGACGAGCATGTCAGGCACGCCATTGTCTTCATCAAACTCCTCTCTGAGATATCTTGTTGCTCCCAAAATGAACTCATCAATGGAATGCTGCAGTCTAACCTGATGCCGACCAATCTCTAGTGTTTGCATCTTGGTGGGATGCCTTCCCATCCTTCTGATTTCCATTGCCAATGTGATCTGCATTTCCTCAATGGTGATACCAGAGGCCAACCACGTGGCAGCCCCCAGCTGGCACCGTTCCCCTGTCCAGGTGACAGCAGCCCGAAGCAAATCAATCTCTACCTCTTTTTGGGACTGTGCTGAACCCGTGTGTCAGCACAGTGAAGGAGTCTTGCTATTTGCGATTCACAATATGGTATGTACCTTCGCGCAAATGAACCCCATACATGTCCATAGCTGTGGGATCAGACACATGAGAATCCTGCGCCTCCTTCTCTTCTGCTTCCCACCGCTCAATCACATCCGGATCTGCTGTGTCATTTAACTTTTCAAACGCATCGCTACTTTCCAGCTATTAAGAACCATGCCAGAGGGTTGGATTAGGAAGGAAGGGCTTGGCCTCAGCTCGTACGCTGTGCCCCTTACCCGAGTATGTGCCCCACATTTCGGAATGAAGTCCAGAGGACATCCAATGAAGTTCAGTTGAACATCCAAAGGTAAGGTAGCTCTGGTGGAAGAGCCCAGAGGTCTTCTGGAAAGCGTGGGAAAGTCCGGATAGGATATCTGGAACTGTAGGAACTCGTCCGAGACCATATCCGAAGCGTGGGAACTAAATCCAGACGTACGTCCGGAAATAGGGGGGCTACTTAGAATAAGTCCGGAGGTGTGGAAAGAGTTAAAGACTACTTCAGGATAAATCCCAAGTAGAAACCAACAGAGGAAAGGCTGCAGCGGACTATGTCCGAAGCAGAAGGGAACAGGATGGGATGTCCGAGATTGGACCAGAGGAAGAGTGACGAAGGATGTCCGGAGGAACACAGGATGAGGGATGCCTATCTGGACGCAGTCCAGGGTAGTCACGGATAAGCAGAGGATAACGAATAGCTATCCAGATGAAGTCCGGAATAGTTATGGATAAGCGAAGGACGAAGTAGGACTATCGGAACGAAGTCCAGAATAGTCAAGGATAAGGAAGGACAAGGAATAACTATCGGACAAGGTCCATAAGTAGCGGAGGTTAAGTAAAGACAAGGATTAACTATCGGACAAGGTCCCAGATAGCTAAGGATAAGGAAAGACTAGGAATAGCTATCGGACATAGTCCGGAATAGCTTAGGATAAGGATGGACAAGGATTGACTATCGGACAAGGTCCGAAAGTATCGGAACATAAGGAAAGACTACCGAAAGGTAGAGTCAGAACATAAGGGAGTCAATCCCTTAGGACTAGAGAGATGGAAAATAACGTTAATATTCGAACTGAGGTACTACGAGTATGTACGGAGGTTTATATACTAAGGCTCGAGGCTATGTACAAAGTATAAGCAAAGACTATCGCTAAACAATGAAAGCCGGAAGTTAGAATCACAAGTAAGATGGAACAGAAAACATAACTAGAAATGAAACACAGGTAAACGGATCATGGAATGTAGTCGGATATTAAGGATTACCGAGAAGCCGGAAGTAAGGAATACCGAATAATGGAAAAGGCTGTGATAATGTTATATGCACAGGAAAGCTTAATGTATAGTATTAGAAATGGAACTGGACATCAGACCGGAACTGATATAGGTCCGGAAGTCTGGATCCGGAGCGCGGGAAAGTAGTCCGGATATATCCGGACAGGTTCTGGAAGTCTAGAGATCCGAAGATCCGAAGATTCAGGGGTCAGGGGTACAGGCTGGCTGTAGCATTCGGAAGGCTAGACATCAAGTTGGATGATGGATGGAGGTAGCAGGGCTGATCCTACTGAAGTATAGCATGCACAAAGGAAAGGATGGTAACAATAGGGATGGGAAATGGGGTCTGGAGTATGGGATATGACACCAGCACTCCTTTCTTTGCTTCTTTGTATTTTGGGACAAGAACAACCCTGCATGCATCAGGGTCATTGATTAATATTAAATCATGCAACACACACACTGCTCACCCATCTGAATCATCTTCATGAAATTACAGTCATTCATCTGATAGTCAAGGTATTCCTGCCTATGTGGTGTTGACATCCCCCAGGTGGACGGTGAGATGATATTAAGAGATGCCCAGAGCATCTCCATGATTTCACCGTCTATTTGTGCTGCGCCCAGAATGAAGTTGGACGTGTACCACACAAAACATTTGTCTTGATGACCATGCACGTGCAATAGTCCAATGCCCAGAATGATGCTCATATCAGAAGGAATGCTCAGGTGCGGGCTCTCGTCTACTCGCTGGAGAAGATGCTTGTTATACTGACAATTGACACCATAGAATGTTAATGCCTGTCGAAGTCCATCCATGTTGTGAGCCAGAGCATTGCATAGAGCGTAGTCCATGTTCATCTGCCTTCTCCCGGAATTTAAAGGGACACTGAACCATGTGAGAACAACGCACCTCTCTCCTTTTTGAAAGTCTATTATTGAATTCGGAACAAAGCAATCATGCCTGGCGCATGCGCATCCTCTGATTCCGGTAGCTTCCAATTTGTGCCAAGAGGCATTTGCTAGATTCATGGCTCTATGGTTGTTGCATTCTAACCTCTGTGCCGAATCCTTTGCCATGGCAAGATGAGATTGATACTGGGCTCTTGTCGCCATGAAACACTGCCCGTCGGTAAGCCATACCTCATCTTCCAGGTTCGTCGGATGAAGATGCTCGGCTTTGAAATTACCGTCCATAACCAAAGACCTGGTATGCAGCCAACTTGTCGGTTCTTTGTCTTCTGCCGGCAGAACAACGTTGATTCTGGGTTGTGGGCATGCAGGACAGAACAGCGCCAACTCTCCATCCTTGGGATCCCTCCTCTCGTGACAGAACCTGTTCCATTTAAGGAGCTTCAGCTGTTGCCATTGTCTAGCCACTCTCATCAACTCTCTGTAATGGTCCTGCCAGGACTCAGCACAACATTGTTGCATACATTTGGGACCTCACCAGGACTAAATGTGGGAAGATGCTGGAGGTGATGCGCTTGAGTTTGCTGTAATAATTCATTGCTGATGTCCCACACTAAAGATTGTCAAGGATGAAATCATCCAGCAATGCAAATGTGAACACAGTCTTCGGTCGGGTGAAAGATGCTGGGAACAATCCAATTTCAAACAGTTGTCTGTCTGGGGTTTCAGCATTTGGGCATCTACAGAATCTCACCATCATAGTATGAACACCCGATGTGTCAACCACCATGATCTTTGTTTTCCCCGCAGGTAGCACTCTTAAACTTCCAGAGTCCTGCCCTGCTGCCGCTGCTGCTGCGGCCGCTGCAGATCCCAGTTCAACAAATATGTTGGGTTCTTCAGCATCATCATCTTCTGAGAGTTCTGGTAGCACTCCTCCCACAGACTACGCATGTTCATCCAGACTGGCAGCAAAATTAACCTCGTCGTCAGTGTCCTCCCATTCCCAGTCATGGTGGGGACAGGGCTTTCCTCTGTGGCCAGTATGAATCTTGACTCCTAGCTTGGTCAGGGTGGTCCTCTCAAAAAAATCACCATTCCATTGGCTGATCCGGTGGAAGGGGCATAGAGCATGTTCATCCCAGCAGCATTTGGTGCAGAATAATGGCCAAGCATGACAGTCATGGCACTGCTGGGCCCCATCCCCACCACACAGACAGCATACTCTGTCGGGTGGGGGTGCCTCCCTTTAAAGCATGATGTTGAGATAATCTCGAGTCCTATACTTCCAGTGCCAGATATACTCATTGGGACTCTGTTCCGTCAGGTCAGCTGGATATGCAAGCAGTTCCGGAGGCAGACTTGCCACAGTTTTTTTTCTTTCCATGACCATTGGGAAGGCATATGTGATTGATGCCTCCTTGGTCATTGTAGCTCCCATCAAAGTCTTCAGAGAATCTATACATCAATCTGTCTGAAGGCTTCTTGGAGGGAGACTTTGTCAGGGAAGACTGAGCAGATTTCGCTGGGTCATTGTGTTTGTCAGGTAGCCACCTACCTTTCACCCCTCGAGTGGTTCTTGTCCGCACCCATCTCACCAAATGTATGGTCCCATGAGGAGTGATCTGCTTTGCCTTTGATTTTGCCATGCTTGCTGAGGTCTGTGAGATGTCAAGCTTGGATCTATTATTGGACTGTCGCTGTATAATTTGTCACACAATGTAATCACACTGCAACACAGGGGTCAAATTGCTATCGAGCATAGCAATACATTGCATTGCCAAAGAATATGGATTCTGATATCTCACTCAATGCTATGGATGCTGAAATAACAGTCTGAAAGGTTAAGACACATGACAGATCAAAGGCTGTCCTATAGTATGACTAGGCCAAGTTCATAGGAACATGTAGTGAATTTGTGTAGAGCAGTTAATATGAATGTGTAGTCTATTTGCATAGAACAGTTTATAGGAACTAATTCAAACATATCATGAACCCATAGTGATTCCTAATACCATTGAACCTGGCAATGCTATTCTTATTTGTTTGGGCCCAGCCTCGCTTAATTTCAGTTGCATGGACACCAATTATCTAAAAGCTCCCTCCACTGAAACAATTCCCAGACTGCTCTTTTCCCTTCTGTCGTTCTCTCATTCATTATAACATCTTTCTTCTATGGCCGGCTCAGACGCCGAAGCCCTAAAGCAGTTGCCATTGAATGAAGAGGAGCTGGCCATTCTAGGGGACTACCTCGATCAATGGAACTCCACTTCAGGTCAAGAGAGAGTTGTGGTGTGGGGGGACGTCACAAGAGAGGCTAGGTTAAAGGCACCTGAAATGAATGCTAAGATGTTGAAGGCCCAAAAGAACATGAGTTCACCCCCGCCCCCATCTACCTTGGGGCATGCATTGATATCTCATCCGCCCAGGTCTACCAGAAATGGCTGCAGAATCATGGGGGGAAGAAAGACACTAAACCTTCTATCAAACTTGGCCAGAAGTGGACCTACCAGTCTGTTGTCGAGTCCCAGAAGAAGAAAGAGCTTTTGAAGAAGATTTAGGACGGTGTGAAGCCCAGGGAGCCAGAGATGATGAATCATTACATGAAGTATCTGACAAGAATGGTGAGCTCTCTTACCAAGGATGAGGTTGAAGAAGCTACACAGATGGCAGCTCAGTGGAACAAGCATGGCATTCCTGCCGAGGTTCAGGCTGACGTGGCGAGAAGAAAGAGCAAGGATATTCTCCAGTACGTGGCCACAGAAATGTTCAAGAAGGCTAGGATGAGGCTCTTCATGATGTCTGCCTGGAAGAATGAGGAAGGGAAACTCATGGTGTCAAGGTAAGCATTCTAGACATGCGATCAGAAAATGCCAGGTCTCAACAACTCACAGTCACAACTATTATAATGAGCTTGGCAATGGAGAAAGCTTTGTGAAGACATGTGATTGGCAGGCGATACTCCCAGAATGGGAGAGCTATGTCACCAAATAGTTTGGTGAGCGTGTGCGAGGTCTTTTGGGAGTGACTTGAAGCTGACAACCCAATCAAGACACAGAGCTTGGGGATGATCTGGTGGTCAAGAAAGGCTGGAAGGATAACACCTACAAACTAGATATAGGGGGCAATGGATTTCCTGTTCTTCCGGACCACGCAGACCTCGATTCTGACACCCAGAAGGCCATTGTTAGGGCATTCCTGAATTGGCACTATTGTATATGAGTGCACTCTGAACATACTGGATGTTGGTTTGACTTTGACATCAGAGGACTGCAGTGGGAAACCAAAGGATCTGGTTCCTTGGAAGGAGGTCATACCCAGACAAGATGAGCTCATACTGCCACCTTATTTACCAGATGGCTGAAAAATTTGGGAGCCATCGAGGATGAACCAGGATGAGGCGACCGAATTGCTGGATTTCTGGTATGATAGATAACAAAACAGTGAAGATGTCACTTTTGAGTTCTATGGTTGGTGGAGCAAAGCTGACAAAGAGGTCAAACTGCCCATATCAAAGACCAGCCAGACAGATCTCAAGGTGCTGGAGAATGGTCTGAGAGACAAGGACTCAGGAGGTAGAGGAAAGAGGGCAAAAAGGACTCAGAAGAAAACCGTTGTAGCTATGGATGACACCTCAGACATTTCTGACAAGGAGAATATCCGAGTTTCCATGTCGAAGCCAACCAGGAACTGCCGCAAGTCCAAATCTTGGGCATCATCTGAAGAGTTGGCAGATGAGTTCAAGGCATCTTCAGATGGATCTTTGGATAATGATAGCCCAGCTGTGAAGAAGAGTACAGCTACGGTCAAAGACAAAACACATGAATCTGGGAGAAGGGACATGGTTTCAAAAGGAATGACAAACCTGGAGGTGGTGCCCAAAGAAGAGGACCACCCAGCAACCAGTGGGTGGACCAATGTGTTTATCGACCAGTCTGCTTCTCAGGCTCCACCTACTCCATTGGACAATCCTAGATGTGTGGGCCCGGGTGGTGTGTTAAAATGCAAACCTGGCAATGGTAAAGATGCTGAAATGCCAGCTGTGAGTTCAACTCTTGGCAATGGTCGCCACACCAAGGGCGCATTGCCAAGTTCCCCCAAGAACAAGGTTCAAACCAAGGGGAAGAAATGTCCTGCCAAGGATGATTTTGGGTAAATCCTCTTCTATGAAAAAAACCAAGGTTCCAACCAAAGGGAAGAAACGTCCTGCTGAGGATCACTTGGATGAATCTCCAGCAAAATGCACCCAAAGCAAAACTCTGGAGGTTCTCCCAAAGAGGTCAAAAAAGCCCAACTCCAGATATGCAGTCAATTTCGTCAAAGATTGAATTCAGTATCTCATTACTGTACAATGAACTATATGCTTTGTATCTACTGTGAACTATTTTCTAAAGATTCAATTACATTGTTGACCGTTCTCATCAATCCCTGCTGAAGTTGGATGAGCCGGTGAAGTTTGCACATGTCTTGCCCAATGCTGGTGATCCAGTTTCAGCTGTCTGCATATGAACTTAGAAGGTACCTGTTCTCCAAGAGGATTTGGCCTGGCAATTGCTCAGCATTGAGCCCATACACAGCATTTTTGACGATTGCATGCATATGTTGATCCACTGGATATTGATTAGGCATTGTTAACAATAGCGGGTGGACTGCTGGACTCACTCATGTCATTGCTGATAGCCTTTAGCCTGCGATTGGCTCGGAACATCAACTGCTCATCTCCTGAGGCTGATTCAGGCTTGGTCACTGCAGGTGATAATCTGTGGGCTCTGATGCGTTCGGGTGAAGCACTGCAGGTGAGATCAATAACATCTAGGAGCACATCAATAGCTGTGATGACTCCCAGATGTGAAGACTCACCATTAGATTGGGTAACATCATGCACAATTTCTTCCTTGGCCTCTAATTTGATGACAGCAACATCATCATCATCGCCGTCCATGGGCTCCTCTTCCGGATGTGCATTGCCCCATCCAAGGTCATAGGCTGGGCCATCGTCCTTGTCATCACCCAGATTTCCACCCTCCATTCCAACATTGAGTGCAGGAATCTGCGCATCCTATCCAAGGTCAAAGGCCAGACCATCGTCTTCATCCACAGATGGTTCTGTATCCAGTTGTGCAGTGGGTGCACATGTGTCTGCCGAGAATGTGTGGCCCCAGCCCAAGTTGTAGACCAGGTCATCGTTGACAGATGTCTCCGGTACTGCAGTGGGTGCAGATGGATTGGTTGGTGCGGCTGAACCCCAGCCAAGATCGTATGTTGCACTGTCATCATGGCCTGACATGGTGTCATCAGGACCACCCTTGGGCGCTTGTGATCCCCACCCAAGATCATATGCTGGGCCTGACAGGGCTGTCAGACAAGAGACTACCACAGGAAATGCATGACTTACCATATGACTCATTGTCTGAAGCTGGTGGAGTCTCAGATCTGGATGGATCTGTGTTCCACCTGAAATCATAGGAGGGTCCAGCTGGTCAACCATCTCATTGTCCATAGACTTCGTCATTGGAGAACAGATTATCTCTGGGCATTGCGATCTGGCCCAATCTTCATTGAACATTGCTGTGATTTGAAATACGGAATCAGTTAGGTGGGTGGGAAGAAACATGTCAGATGACTTACCCGACAGTTCTGTAATAGATTCATCTCGGCCTGAGTAGGCATGGTTGTATTTGTCAGGAGTTGAATCGCCATGGTCGTTCATGGTGTCGATCCGCACCTCCGGACTCATGTTGTAGCCTGCAGTTTATATCAGCCACTCGCTTCTGAAGAAGCCTGAAATAGAAGCATGACTTACGTTTGTATCCCCATTCAGGGAACCGGTGGGCAACTCTTGGCAGGTTCCAATGCTCTAATGGTACGAAATCACCCCACCACTCTGCAAGAGCTTTAGTTCGCCTTGCATTGTTGCCACACTCACCAGTTGATGGCTTGTGGTCACCTCCCGAAGTTCCGGTTGGTAATACAAAATGAACCCATTGGGACGTCATGGTAGTTGGAGAGTGTAGGAATGGACAAGGTTGGGCATTATATAAGTGTGGTAGTGGAGATTTAGTGGAGGTGTGGACTTAGATATTGCATTGACCCACTGTTGGGTCACGGCAATGGCCAAACTTCCATTGTGATGTAATGTAGTTGGCCATGGCAAAAGTTCAATGGACTGTGAGAATGGCCACAGTATGGCCACAGCACAGCCCTATATATGGACCTGATTTTTCCCTCTGAACTCTTCACTCAAACCATCACCATGTCCTCATCAGCAAACTCCAATTCCACATTCTCCCTTGTCACCAACAAAGTTTAACAAGGTCTAACAAACTTAAAGTTGGCAACCCAGCTGCCAAGACTTTGGCCCATGAGATTGCTATGGCCTTGGTGAGTCACCCTTTTGACTTAAACTTTGGATGTTTTGACCTGACCGGATTTGATCTGTCCTTAGGCAACTGCATTCGCCCAACATGGCAATGCTGCTACCTTGTTCTCACTGCTGCTCTTGTCCTGTGCTGCCGAGCTCAGAGACAAGAGTGGCCCGAATGGCAAACTCATCGCACTTCCAGACTGGAACGCAATCTCAGAGGTTGATCCACGGATCAAGAGCCACCCCCTGTTCCCAAAAACAGTGGGGTATCACCAGCAAACATCGCCCATCACTCCTCCTGTGGCTCCTCAACTGCCATCCCCACTCACCCCCACTTCCACAACTCTCGCTGCCCCAACTCCTGTCACCCCATCACCTGTCACCCCGACTCCTACTATCGCCATTGTTCCGAGTGGCAAGTTGTTTGTCCCAGGCAATGGCAAGCGCAAGGCGCCTATGCCTGATGACAACAACAACATCCGCGAGGTCAAGAAGCCTGCTCCCAAGAAGCAGAGGACTTGGTTGACTTGATTAAAGAGCAGGGTGCATTTGAACAAGGTCAAGTCCATTCCCACCATTGATGATGACGACGACGAGGATCCCCCGGCTGATAGTGTGATTGTTGTCAAGGTGAGTACCTTGATTCTTGTGCACAACTTGTACACTAACTTTGATTCAGAACAAGACCACATCTGCTGCACCCAAGGCAAATAACTTGGATGCACCCAAGCTGTTGACGCCCAAGGATGATGCACTCAGGAGCACCGAACGCCTCTTTGGCATACGGTGCAAACAGTGCATCAAAGATGATGCCTCATGCATTGTCATCCTCAGGAAGAAGCTGGGTGAGGTGAGGAAGTGCTGCTGACAGTGTGACGAGAAGAAGATATGGTGCACCCACCTGACAGAGCAGGAAGCTGCCGCACTTCTTGCTGAGGTGACCATCAAGCGTGCCAACAAGAAGACTTGGACAGTCAAGCGAACACGGTCACAGGTGTGCAACACCACCCACAACACCACCTGTACATCGTTTTTTGACATTTTTTCATAGAAGAACCATTGGCAGTTGCCCCTGCAGCTGACCCGGTTGATGTTGCACTCCCGGAAAGTGGTAAGTCAAGCATCCTATGTTATAATTACATTAATGCAATTCATTTCAGTGCCCTCTACCTCCAACCACGTTGACAACAATGTCAATGTTGACTTCACTGTGGAACAGCCAGCCCCAACATCCCCGGCACCTGTGATTTGGGAGGTCACTCCAGAATTGCCCGCCCCTCAACCCAGCAACCTGGATATCATCCAGTCCATTAATGCCATGCATCAAGACTTTGCTGGCCTGTTGCAGGTGTCCCGCAACCATGTGGAAGTTGTTTGCCGGGAGGTCAACATTTGCATCAATGAAGTGGAGGATCGTTTGATGGCCCGGTGAAGGATCTTCAACTCAGCTGAGGGTGCAGCTGATATAAATGTTGAAGGGAAGAGGAAATGTGCGATAGGCTCGTCCCTTAGGGGATGCAAGAGAGCTGGGATCCACAAATATAGGCAACTCTAGGGGAAATGCGCAAAGCGCGCAATAAGGCGATAGGCGTGGGAACAAAGGCGCTATAGGCGCGCGAAGCGCGGGAAAGTCGCGTGTTATAAAGCGGAACTGGGCGAAAGCGGTATGCAGACGATACTGAGACTTAATGAGGCGTTAAGGCATGAGGTGTGATGTGGATATGACCACTAGAGCTAACTGCTACTAGGGCTTGCAATGTATTATTCAAAACATGATAAAAGTGCGGAGTAAGATGGTAATGAAAAACTGAAGTGTAGTCTGGTGTATGGTGAGAAGTAAAAGGTAAAAGGTAAGGTAAAGTGATATAAAATAAACATGGTACGATGTTGAAATAAATGATAAATGGAGAAATGCATACCTGGGAACTTGGCTGGACATGGGAAAATACTCCAGGAGGTCAGGCGCCCTATGGCGCTTAGGCGCGGGAAAGTTCACCTAAGGTGCGCGCAAGTCGTGCAAGTGTCGCCTATGTCGTGTTTGTGTTGCCTAAGTCGTGTGCGTCGCGCGAACGTCGCATTTATCGTGCTAGTGTCGCGTTGCATGCGTAGTAATGTAGACTTGACCTACACTGCAATATGAGCCATTGTGAGGCTACTCAGGATCGAATCTCTACACCGGATCGCCACCATGGAGAAGAAGATGTGTGAGATCAACTTGGAGACAGCCAGCAACACCACCAACATGGGCCACATGGCCAATACCATGCGGATGATGACCCAGCCAGCAGGTATTTCGGCTGCTGGTCCTATCACAGGGTCATCCACTCAGGGCCACCCATTTGGCGAGATCCCGCAGTCATGGCTGGCGCACCCCCCAGCCCTGGATGATGACATGCTCATCCTGGATCCAAGTCTATCCGCAGTGGGCAAGCAGTTCACCACTGTGTGGGACATATCCCAAGGTCCTGCAGCCAGCAGAGTTGCAGAACATGTTGATGCTACAGTTGAGACCAGCTCCAACCTCTCAAGTGTTCCTTCCGATAATGGATCTCCCGGACATTAGATTAGATTAGATTAGAGTTGAGTTGAGTTGAGTTGAATGCATTTAAGTTGATCACATCGGCCTTCATCATATATACCATGTGCATTTTATATACCATGCATGCCTTCATTGAATATGTATACTCTGTATTACCATGTACATTAGAGTCTTAGAGTCACAATGACTTTGAATCAATTATGACATGACCTCCCGGGATTATGCACATCGCATCCTTAATAGTATTAAGTTCAATGTGATTCCAGGTGTGTGATGTAATTCTTCGGTGGTAATCAATGCAAATTGTATGGGAATAATGCTCATTATCACCCGGTATATGCAATGGAACTCACTGGTATCTACCAAAATTCAATGACAGTGAACAATCTAATCCAGGCCAGTTCCAAGGTAATGACATCAAGATGCACATCCTCACCTCCCGAAACAGAGCAGTACGACTTGCCTATGCTGATCTGGTTGGGCCGTACCTACCAAAGCCTCGATGTCATGGCAGATAATGTGCCCACCCTTGTCAACCATGGTCCAAACTCCAGGTGCATTGACATCCTGGGTTAATCCATGGCTCACCCAGGACCTCTTGCTTCTCGATATTGCTCAGTATTGACACTCCCAGTGGTGTCATGACTGCCCTCATCAAATGCAACACCACCATCCCCACCAAGAAGTCCGAGACATTCTCAACATGCTCAGACAACAACATGCTCAGCAAGTTTGAGCTGTCTGGTTTCCTCCTGCACCTCGTGGTGTTCCTCACATCGAGGTCACCTTCAACATCAACATTAACAGTATCCTGAACATCTCCAAACCAATATACACAACTGGGCCCATTGATATCCAACCAGATCACAAGACCCTGATATGCACAAGTTCCATCTGGGCCCAGGCATGTATGCTGGATTTCATATATCCTGACACATCCCACTTCCAGGTGGGCCATAGTGTATCCTGGGTGTAGTCATTGTGTCTACCAGGTGGGCCCAACCAGATCCCAATACCCTGGTTTGCACCAGTTCCATCTGGCCCAGCTGTGTATACTGGGTTTCATATATCCTGGCACATCCCATTTCTGGGTAGGCCCATCCTTATCTGCCGACATACCTATACCATAGCCTATATTGTACACATCCGGGCCCAACTGTGTCCAATCACATCTGATACACCCCATTTGGCCCACCACATCTGCCAAGATCACTGACTTATACCCCATGTTCGGCCCAAATGTATTGACCGAGATATTCTTCACACATGACATAGCTGGCCCAGCCATTGGTACCGGGTAGTTGTATTCATATGGGCCCACTGACTCTACTGTGACTGTAGCACCTCAGGGCCCGTCTCGGGTAATCCGTCTATCCCAGAAGAATCTCAACCTCGGTTGGCCATTTAACACAGCAAGTATTGACTGAAGTATGTGTGTGTTTTTATGAAAGAGAAATTGAGGTCTCTGGTCTAAACCCAGGGTAAAACAGAAAGTATATACTTTGAGCGAGATGTGTTTTGGCTATGTTATATTATTATTTGATGTTTTTTTGGCATTTTATTGTTGAAAGTGAGACTTTTTATGTGCAAGTGGGTGCGAGGATATGAGGAAGCAGGTGTGTGGGTGTGAGATGGGGTGTGCAATGGTTTGTGTGTTAATCTTTGAATGCACATTCTGGATTGTCTTTGTCTGGTTCTATGGTTTTGCCAACTTTGAGTTGGTCAATACTATCATCGTCAATACCTGTCATTTGCATGACTGATACGCAATCATCACTGTGCGGAAAATATGGGATGACACAAAATGCGGCAAAGTGCAGTTTGAATATTGTGCCATCAATTTCTGCAAGCATATATGAGCCTCCTTTGGTGCGATGCATGACTACCATAGGCCCTAGGTATCGCAGCTTAGTTTTCTTGCTAAGCTCATATTCAACCTTCGAGTTGCGCACTAGCACTAGCACACCTGGCTCAAACTCATAAGATTTGATAGATGCATGAAAGTGCTGCTTAAAGTCATGAATCAACTTGAAACGCACTGCAACTACTTTGTCTTTGATCATGTCTAGATCTGACTTGTACATGCCATGCTATAAGGTCAGCAGTGGTAAATGCACCTCAGCTTGGTAAGGGTGCAAGGAACGTTGCTTCAGCAAGATCAAAAGGAAAAATAGGCTCAACACCATGAACCATAAAATAAGGTGATAGCCCTGTCACATGATGTATAGTTATGTGCTCTGCCCAGAATACACAGTGGACCACCTGATACCAGCAGGTGTCATCACCTTTGCAACTTTTGATGATGGCCTCCTGGACATCACGGTGTTGTCACTCAACTATACTGTTAGCCTGGGAGTTATAGGGCAAAATGCAAATTGGGTGTATGCCATATTTTCACATGAGGTCATCTACTGTGAGGTGATACACAGGTCCGTTATCTGTGATGAGTTCGGTGATTGGTCCCCATCTGCAGAGGAGTTCTTCGAAAATAAATGAGGTTAGCAATTTAGTATTCTCTTTGCACAGCATGCACCATTCAGGATATGATGTTAGCATGCATCATGCTTGCACAAGGTACTTGAATCTGCCTGGTCTGGGCATCTTCATTGTGTCAATGTGTGCTTTGCAGAACAGGCCTCCTGGCATTGGTACAGTTGGTGGGATATGTAGCTTTCGCATCTATCACATCTGACACTCATGGCATGTTTTAATGTACCACTTGATGTCTTCTATGATGTGCAGGCACCAAAAGCAACGCAGTAAGCATATGTGCATGGTATAGATGCCTTTATGACCAAGGTTGTTGTGCGCTTCCTTGAGGATGCGATAGCGTTTGTGCAGCTGCACTACTAGCTGATGCCTGCCATGAGACTCTCTGTGCCAGAGGTTTTCTTCTAGCATGAAAAATCGTGCTGCGTTGTTGATGAATGCTGCAAAATCGTGATCTGAAAGGTCAGCAGGTCTTTTGCACGAAATTAGAAACTCGCGCATCCTTATGAGGGACACATCTAAATTCTGCGTGGTTGCTGAATGCAGGATAATGGGGGTTGGGTTGTCTTCCTGGGCAACTTTGAGAAAGGCATGGTGAGCAGGCATGCGAACATCTTGCACGATGTAAGAACTCTTGTGGGCATGATTAATGATATCTTTAAAACTGCTTGCAATGCAATGGGTTCTGTCATTTAGCAGTGCGACTCCAAAGGAATATGCATGATCAATCCAATCTTCATGATCATCTTCTTCTATAGAATCATCATCAGTGAGCGGCCTCCTTGAGAGGCTGTCAACACCCTGGTGCTTCATTGCAGAGACATGAACAAGTTTGAATGAAAATAAAAGAATACCTGCAATCCACTGATTGATGGTCATGTTGGGTTGTAAATCTAGATTATTGATCATACCTTTGGTATATTTCACGTCGACCTCTATGGTCAAGCACTTGACATCAAAAATGAATACGCATACTGTGCGAAGCGCACAAAAGAGCCTGTAGAGCTCTAGCTTGGCTTGAGAGTAGTGGCTCTCTACTTTATTCAGCACAATAGAGCTGAAATGATTAGGATATCGCTTCCCATCTGCGCCTACTTGCAGCAAAATGAAACCTATCACAATGTTAGATGTATCAACCACAAGAATGACTTCGCAATCACTTTCATAATCTAAATGCTGGAGTGCAGGAGACTCTAATATTGAGTCCCTGAGGATCTCAACTGCCTTGCGTCCTTCTGGTCCAAAGACAAAGAGGACATCTTTCCTAGTGAGATTGGTTAATGGGCATGCTTTATGCACAAAATCATGAATGAAAATGCAAAGGACACCGCGGGTGCCTAAGAAACTGTGAACTTGCGATTGGTTAGTTGGCTCTGGCCAGTCACAAATCTTTTGGACTTTAGTGTCTTCTGGTACACAGCCCTCAAAGGTAACTTATGCCTGACTATTACTGCACTAGGCACAGTGAGAATGAACTTTGTCACACTGATTGTTATGCCAACATTGTGAAGTCACTGGAGGATGCAATTGATCATGGTAAGATGCTCCCAGATGAAGCAACATATGCCTTGGTTCTTGGCGATTGTCTCATAAGTGCTGTCTTCTAATTTATATTGCGTCTCGACAGATTTGACTGCAATGTCATCTATGAATGGAAGCGTGTGATTGGGGATTTTGTCTTGGAGGATGAAGGTAACATCACCTTGGAAAACTTGAGCTGTGTTAGTGTGACCTTGTGGTAAGGTGGTCAGCCTGTGCAGGCCTAATGGTGTGCCAAAGGTTATTAGATCACACAATTCCTTGTGAAGTGCATGCTGATCATATCCTGAATATAAGTCCATCATGCCATAAACTGTGTAGCCTGCGAAGGACTCTGCAAGGTGTTCTATGAAAGGGGGAACTGAAGTGTTGCAAATAGTAACCACATTGAGCAGCTGTAGGTCATGAACTAGATGCAATGATTTGTCATCTTTCTTGACAACACAAAACCAGCACGAGCAATATGTGGCCATTGAAGGCTTGTATATGCCTGATGTGATCTTTTCCTTGATAATGCACATGACTTCGCCTATGGTTGAAGGTGGTACTGGAATATTGTGCTGCGACCATGGTGCGTGTGGGACCATTGGAATTTTATATGGCAGGAAGTACCTTTCATCAAGGTGACTGCACTCTGAAGCTTCCCAGGTGAACGCGAGCTTGTGGGTTCAAATAAGCCAGCATACTAGCTTAGCTTCTTCTGGCCAAAGCCATTTTGTGGGATCTATATCTAACTTGTTCATGTATGCTTGCATGAAACAGACACCTGGAACAAAATCTGGAGGGTGAGTGGGTAATAGCATTATCCCTATTAAGGGATCTGGGGTAGCTCACACACTACGTGATACTCTGGTGGAGTAGCAGCAGGTATGCTGTGAACCTTCTTCGCGACTGGCTTGTAAAACCAGCACATGATGGATGGGATCATAATGATAGAATGTGTTAAAGTGGTGATGTTTGCCTCGCTTAAAACAGAACTTGTAGATGTTAGATGCACATAATGTGTGGAATGCAATGGAGGCAAATGACAAAGAGAAAGAGGAGAAAAATGTGTGTGGGAAGATAATGATGCTAGTGCTGATGCTGATATTAAGGCTTTGTTGCTCCTTAAGAGCTGTTGCAAGTTATTTTCTGCATGCACGCAATGCAATGTGTCGGAAGTGATGTGAGAAAGATGTGAATGAGAAAGTGTGAAAGAAGTATGAAGTGGGGTGCATGAACACTGAATGGTGTCTCCCTGCTGAGTCTGCAGATCATTGAAACTTAAAAACCCTGACCGTCTACCTGGGATGTGTTGATGTGTGCATGGTTGTGTGTCACCTCTGTACAAGGCACACCATGCATCACTGACTGGCAGTTCTTTACCCAAGGTAGGGTAGCAATGCGCATTTCCCTGTGTGAATTGGGATCTGTGATGAGAATGTCTTGATTCCCATTAGGGAGATCAAAAGTGCGACATGATGTTAGCATGAAAAATGGGCGACTGAGCAAGATTTCAAAATTTGCACACTCTGTTACCTGTACCTAGAAGAACATAGGGCCTCTGCCAAAGTCAAGCAGGATGTTCTTGATGACTCCTAGTGTGGAGTCATGTGACATGTTAACTGATTCCATGTTGAGGCAATGATCTGAATGCAGACCTATGCCTAACAATTGTCATATCTCCTTGGGCATGACTACAACTTCTGTGCCTTGGTCAAGAATGCAGGTGAGTACATGGCCACCTATAGTTGTCGCACGAATGCATCGTAGCAGCACGAAGTGGTCAGCGACTTGTGACCATCATCACTTCACATGTGTATGTCTTTGTACTGACACATCCAGTGATGAGTGACTGGGTGACTTGACAATTCATTAACCGAGACTGTGCCAATGGTTACACATTTGTTGGAGGATAGATCACACATGCTCTTCCTAATATTAGGTGATATGGCAAGAATATCCCTGATTGGCACTGGCAGCATGATATCTAGAATCTGATCAGTTATACATTTTTCTGCGCCCTTGTCCTCGAGTGGACATGAGAGGCAATATGCTTTACTTGGCATAGGCATAGGTGCTGATGCTGCAGGGGGTGGGGTGTTAGCAGGTTTTGTTGCAGATGAGGGTGAGGATGATTTTGCACCTGCCATGGCCACATCTGATGCAGGTGGAATGATTTTTGTGACCTCCAGATTTTTACCTTTACTAGATGACGCGCAGACCTCGGGGGAAATGAGTTCCTCCTCAACAGTAGCTTGTCTAGACATGGGACCAGGACATGCTTATTGCTTACTAGGAACGTCTACACTGTCAAAGTGCACACTCTTTGCTTTCACACTATCCTTAGTGCTGCGCTTCTGATCTACATTAGCCTTTGCAAATGCTAGGGCCTGCTTCACGTTCTCTAGTGTGCACTCATCCTCATCTAACTCGGACTCTGAGTCCACGACCATATGAACAAATGCTGAAGGGTCAATTTCAAGTACGCAGTCAATCTCAGGTGACATGTAATAGAATAAACCAGCCTGAATGCTTTGCAGTGGAGGATTCTCTTTGTTAAAGCAATCAATCTTTTCTTTGAGCATGTGCTCATGCCCAAAGATGCGACTGCCATCCAGTTGGATTAGCTTGTTTGCATTGTTCAACTTACACTTTCCTGCTTCCAGATATTTCACACAATCTTGGCATTGCCTGATGAAATAGTCATTGCCTGCACAGAAGATGCAAGACATATCCGTAGTAGCAGGACTGGGATGCGAGTATTTGCACTTCATCACCGTACCTTGTGATGTGGTCTGCGCTACTTTTGGCAACAGGCTTGCAAGCTGCATATTAACAAGTGTGTCCACACTTTGTGGGGGTGGTGGTTTGGCTTTGTCTGTGTGAGAGAGGAGGGTGGTTGTGAGGGTTGAGATGGAGGTATCACATTCTTTGATGTTGGATTCAAGATGAGAGACATTTTCATTGGCAAAGGTGAGTTCAGCAGTTATGGATGTGATGTGGGTTTCAAGCTGTACAGTGTCAGTAAGTGAGATCAACAGGAAGTGAGGGGGACAATGTACCTCTCCAGTAGTTCATTGGAGCTCTAATTCAAGTTCAATGTGTTGGTTCTCACCTTCACTCCATCCTTCTTCTATGTCAAGGAGCTTGGTTTTGAGTGCTTCAAGGTCAGCTTTGAGAGCTTCATTATCATTCTGGAGGTCTTCAATGTTATTGTGGAGTTCTGTGGACTCTTGGTGAGCTGCATCAAGGTCCTTGTGGGTGATTTTGATGGTGGTGGTGTGTTCTAAGGTGATGTGCTTCAACTCTAAGGAAACACACTGAATAGTGTCAGCAAGGGAGTTCTTGTCTGTCTGGAGAGCCTCATGAGCCTTGACTATTCGTGTTTGTTCCTCTGTCTATGTAAGTTCAATGGTCTAATGCCTCACTCGTTCCTCCTCATTCACTACCATAAAAGCTTCCTCTGCCATTAAAGACCACACAGAATTAGTTGTGAGGTAATCCATTTGTTCTCTAGCTTCCTAGATCCCATCGCACAAGACATATTCTGCATCATCCTGGTTCTTCACCTCCTTGCATAGCTTGATGAGCTCTGTGTCTTTCTTGTAAAGCTGATCACATAGGTGGGCTGTATCTGCATGGTCTTGCAACACTTCCTATTCACACTTGAGCTGTGATATTTGATGATGAAGCATATGAAGGGCTTCTCTGCTTACCTCATCCATAACACTGTGCTCGAGGCTTTCTTGTCAGGAGGTGTTGACTTCTTCCTCTGGCAAAGGCCTCATTAAACACCCTCAACAATTTACAGAGCTCAAAACTCACACAACAAGGCCCTGACTCCCTTAACAATGTTTAAGCATCAGATATAATGCTAGCTCATACATGAGCCTTGCCTTGGTTGCAATGAGGACACTCTGAATATTGGATCTTATCCAAGTATGTCCTGAAAGAGATTGGCTGCTGAGTGGATGGAAAGTCAGAGAATAAGAACACTCACTGAGTTGCTTGCTCATTTCACAAACTCCAATTGCTGTCTCTGCCAACTATTTTGTTAAGTTGCTGCCATATATATCACAGTTATCATTTTCTGAGAGTGCATGGCTGCCTCCATCAGGGCAAGGCAACTTGACATGGTGCTGATGATATTGTTGAAGAGCCTTGGTGACTCCGGCATATGAATTGGGTACCTTGTTATCTTTTGCATGGACTTCAAGTGAGTCCTGTAGTTGAAGCATGCGGAAGAGGGTGTAATCTGCAGCATGAGCTGCATCTAAAGCAGTGAATGGGCAAGCGAAGGTGGAGATAAAGATATACAAAGGCATAGGTGACATGGCATGCAAAGATTAAGACTTGTGTATATGTACAAGGAAATAAAACTTGCTGTGAAGGTGCCATTGAGTGAACTACTGGGTGGCGCAAGGTTCAGAGCAACTCTGGACACCCTGGCCATCCCTATGCACAAACTGAGTTCATAAGACACCTTGCCTTCAGATAGCAGAGGATCCATCAAAATTCAAATGAACAAAGTCCAACAGGGAACACATGACATTTATTGGAAATGGAAAGTGTGAGAACAAATAGTTATGTAAGCATGTTATAGACTACAACAAAATTGAGTACTACTGGGTGAGTTGAGCTTCATTAGTGAGTAGGGCTTCATAGTAGCAGGTGAATTCTATGGGTATTTGCACCTCCACTGACTCTGGTTCTGTGATGCTCTTGTCAACATCACAAGTGTTTGCTTTGATGACTGCTAGGAGGAACAATTGATGCTGCTTGACTTTATTGAATACCAAATAGTAAGGACATTAATATTGAAACAAATACCTCTTCCTGGGCATCCATCCAGTGGGTGAGGATTGAGGGCTGCTGAGTTCTTATCTCACTGCTATTAGAACCATCCATGATACTATGCTGTAAACACAGCCGCTTAAGTGGCCTTTGTAAGGATATTTCAACAGTCTGCATATTATTAAATTAACAAGCAGCTGTTACAATCAAGACACAAGAACTCACCACAGGGCCCAGTCTCCTGCACTCAAAAGTGAAGTTGAATGATTTGAGTTGTGTAGGCAGCACAAGCCTGATGGTGTTGTGGTCTGCCATAGTGTGAGATTAGTAGATAGTGAGGAGTCAAGGACTTGGAGAATTTTCAAAAACTTACCTTGGTGATTGTTTGTGGAAATAAATGAGCATCAGTTAAGTTCTGTTGGTGTGATGCAGAAAGAGTCTGTTTAGTGCTGTTGTTATACCTCAAACATCCTCAAGTCGTGTTAGTGTCTAGTTAGGGACAAGGTACATTTTACGTCAGGTTTTCCATACAGTTCTGCTCTGCTTAGGGTACAACTAAAAAGTTGTTTCCACAGTGATTGTAATGGTACCTAACTTTTTTCCAACATATTTGGCATTGAACTAATGCATCACACTTTTAGCAAGGCTCATGCATTAACAAATGTCTGCTACTTCTCCTAGCCTAATGCATCAGAATGACAGTATGGCCTGCGAGAGAACCCTCTCCACTGAGGTAGAGTCAGGGATATTTGGGAGTACCTCTCACGTGACATTGCCAAATCTGGTTGCCGAACTGCCTGGAGATTTCCGACACAGACCTACATTAATGTTGAGCCTTGTTGAGCACGTTGCTTCTGCTTGCCACCACGAATGATGAGCAAGAGAACATTTGACGGCAATGGCGAGTCTCCATTAACAAAAAAACAAAAGAGGTCCGTCAATCTTTCTAGCACCCTTGTTTAACCAGCTCATATCTTGTTTTCAGTGATTTTGTGAGTCTAATTTTCTTTTTATCAAGGTGAATTCGCCTGCTACATCGTTCTCACATGTCTCTATAACCCTTTGCTCCTTACAGACTCACTCTAATGGGAGCAACACCCAAGCAGCCGTCAGTGCATCTCTCTCTTGAGCTCATTCAATTTCTCATTCATCTCTCAACAGCTACCCGGCGATGCTCTCATCGCGCAGAAACGAGCAGAGATTGCGGCAAAGGTCGCAGCCATGAAAGGCGCCATATCAGGTCTCGCAAACGCTTCGCCAGTCAAGGCAGACATCCCCTCACCAGTTCCAAGCACACCGCTTCAGAACACCGAAGACCTCGCTCGCAAGGTCGCAGAGGCCAAGCGCCGTGTGGCAGAGGCACAGACGAAGCTTGCCGTCAAGGACAACCCATACATGGTCAGTTTTCTTACGCCATAATAACGCTTGTTTACAAATCATACGTCTAGTCAGTGCCTCAAATGGGCAAGAAGCACAAGCCCGCCGAACCAGCCCAGCAAGGCGCCGGCTTGAAGATGACTGCTCATCCCCTTCTCCTTGATACTGCTCCCGCTGTACCGCAGTCGAAGAAGGATCGATATAAGCCAATGCAGCCCAAGTTCGCTTCAATCAAAGTGCGCGTGATTCCCACACACATGTCATCGAAACTGACGCCATTCTAAGGCAAACATTCGAAATGCCCCAACGCCTCCCCCAGCGCCAATCCCAGTTCCCATCGTCGAAGTTAAAGCCAACCCTTACGCTTCCAGCTCGACCGCAGCCAAAGATAGTGGTTTCGAAGGAGTTCCAAAGGAGCGTCATGGTCGCACTTTCCGATTCAATCCCCAGGGCAAGTATCAACAACTCGCCGAACAAATGCGTCAGGAAGCGCAGCTCGAGGCGCTCAAGCAGCGAATTGCTGAGAGCGCGCGTAAAGCTGGTCTTGATTCAGAATTCGAGACTCTGGAGAAGAACATCAAGGTATCTTCATACTCGATCTTTCATTTTGTCCTAAACATGGCTCCCAGCGTGAACCTCCCCCAACAGTGGAATGGTGGGACGCAGCACTACTGCCAAGCAAGACTTACGATGACCTTTTCCTCGGATTTTCACACCTCAACATCAGAACTCAGGATTCGCCAGTCACGTTGTATGTCCAGCACCCGATTCCCATCCCAGCTCCAATGGAAGAAAACAAAATCGGCTTGAAACCGCTTATGTTGACCAAGAAGGTGCGTGTATATATTATATGGGTGTGTACAATCTGACATGCCACTACAGGAGACAAAGAAGATGCGAAAGCAGCGCCGTCAAGCCGAACGTCAGGATAAACGTGATCGTATCCGTATGGGTCTCATCCCGCCAGATCCACCTAAAGGCACGTCTCGACCGCTCTAAATTTTTCGACCTTGCCCATGATTCACATCCCATAGTCCGCCTGTCAAACCTCATGAAAGTTTTGACATCAGACGCAGTCCAAGACCCCACACGCGTTGAAGCCCGTGTGCGCCGAGAAGTCGCAATGAGAAAACACACCCACGAAAAGACGAATGCGGAACGTAAACTCACTGATGAACAACGCAGAGAGAAGATCGAGAATAAGAAATCTGAGCAGGAGAAGAAGGGTATCGTTGGGGCTGTCTTCAAGTGCGTGCTTCTTGCTTGTCAGTTCTGTCGAAGTTGACTTTGACTTTTTGCGTTTATTTGTGTAACAGGGTCAAAACGCTCACAGACCCTTCCCATCGCTTCAAAGTCCGTAAAAACGCTGAACAACTCAACTTAACAGGCGTGTGCATTTTCAATCCCGCCTTTAGCATGGTATATGTGGAAGGCGCCTCCAGGTTCATTCAGAATTATAAGCGGTTGATGCTTCACCGTATCGCTTGGACCGAGGCTGCGCGTCCGCGCGGTGGGGAGGATGTGGTGCTCGATAACGCAAGCGAAGAAGGTACAGACACCAATGGCGCGGCCTTCAATGATGTTGCTGGTGCTGGAGGTCCTGGGAAATCCTTAGAACCCGAAGAACTAGTCTCCCTCGAAAACAATGCGTGTTATCTCGTGTGGGAGGGTCAACTTAGAGATCGGGCGTTTAATACTTTTAAGCCTAGGGGGTGTCCCACAGATGCGATGGCCAAGGAGGTGTTGGGGCAGAGGTTGGCGGGGTATTGGGATCAGGCAAAGAATTGGAAGCCTGAGGAGGAAGAGTTGTTTTGATTCCGTGCTGTGTAGTCTGCTGCTTTTTAAAGGTTACTTATCCCTGGAATTAATATATTTATTTTCTTTAAAATTGGCTGGCGTCTAAGTACTTTACCTGTAATAACCTTAACCCTACTACAACACGTGTTTCTGGCGCAACTTTTGTGACCGTCCTGCACATCGATTGCTTGTCGCATTCATCACTACTGGCGATGGCCGGTGTCAGTTCCACGCCATCATATACTATCCAGGAAGCAACAAGACAGTCCACGCAAGCCTGGCGCAATGATCTCACTAACCTCTTTCACCAGGCAAAGGATCGATTTGCAGATGTCGTCTGGGAACTTCAATCCGACGATAATGACGATGATCACGATGAAGTTTGGGGCCACAAAGGTAGTTATATTTAGAGTTCGCTCATCGCGTCTTTGCTAATGAAATTCAGCTATCGTGTATGCACGCGCCCCGCCTTCCTTCCAGCAACGCTACTTTCAATTCCGCCCCCCTCCCATCACTTCCCCGACACCCTACTCTACCAGTCCCTCCCCAGCGCCAGCACAGTCTGCCATGTCCTTGAGTCTCACCCTGGACTACGCCCAGACATCTCGTTCTCCGTCTCCGTACCGTTCATCATCCCCTTCACCCTCCACCAACCTCAACGCTGTCATGCGCATACCAGCTATTAGTAGCACAACACTGTTTTCCAACGAGTTGGAATACCTGTACACAGGCGAGGGACTTGGCGAGGCATTTGAATTTCTTTTTGATACCTCAGAGTCGCGCGAGCTTGTTGATGCAGAGGAGAACCGTGTTGACAAGCTGCGCAAAGACCTCGTGTTTATGTGGCGATCCCGTCTTTATTCTGACGTGCGCATCGCACTGTCTGGCACCTTTTCTTCAACAAATCACGAACCAGCAACCGCTATTTTTTCTTCCCACCGCTTCATTCTTGTATCCCGCTCCCCTTACTTCCATGCGCAGCTCTTGAACTGGGCCCAGCCAACAAAGCCTGGGGAACCGATCACGGTCACGCTTCCCTCACCTCCTTTTACCCCCGCCTCACTCCACTTTACTCTGGGGTACATCTACACAGGAACTCTCGTGTTCTCCCACCGGACGTACGACTTAGACACCGCGTTCGCGATCCTGAAGTCGGCGACCTACCTATCTTTGGACGGGCTAGTCACTGAAATCCAGGCCCGGATCGTGTACGAGATGGTTCATGGACTGTTTCATGCATCTCTTGAATTCAACGAATATGAACGCATCACGGGGTCCAAGTGGGGTACTGGCGGGTGTCGGTGCCGACAGTGCGCCCGACGAGCGCCACGTGTACTCGAATTCGCGCTTGCAGACGATGTCAGGAACACTTATTTGGAACGGGGCGCACGACGGGCACTCGTTGGCCTATTTGGGGAAGGCTGGTGCATCTCTGAGTTCGCATCGCTTCCGCAGAAGATTCGAGAAAATCTGCTAAAGGGTCTGGCAAAGCGGACGACGCCGATGAATGTATTTCCCCTATTATTCGCCGCACAGCACGCGATAAAGAAGCTTGACTCAGTCATTGATGCCTGGGCAGATACGTCACGGGAGATGGTGCTACAGGCACGGAAGGCGAATTGATGAATGCCTTGTGAGTCAGAGTGCCGAATGTTTCGAACAGGATGATTGGCTACAGGTCATGGAGGCAGATGGCGAGAGGTTTGATGATGGCGAAAGGGTTGCTTGGGTGACGGAAGCGATTAAACGCGGAATGGTTGAGAAACACGCTGGAACAATGTATCAGGTGAGGATTGAGGTGAGGTCGATTATGCACGATGCTAATATGTGATCAGAGCCTTGTGAATATCCTCCTTCGACCACACCCGACAGATGAAGACGCTGCCATGCTCTCCGCCACCTCGCACATCCGCGTGCAAGTTGAGGACGCTCGTGCGGATCTCATTCGGTACATCCGAAAGCGTTGGATGGGCACCCGTCAGCAGGGTGGTTTCGATGGCCTCGAGGGATGGGCCATTAAAGAGATCTCTCAAGGTTCCGTTTTATGTGCTCGTCTAATTCTCTGATGTCTAAAGCTCGTCTGTATCTTGATCAGAGCTGGAAGTCTCTGTTGAAGACCTCATATCACCCGCTCAGCCCTCGCACCTCCGGCGCACTGCCTTCCGCAAGTCATCTGCAGCTGGAGATGCAGACTCTGATACACTTAGTGTACATTCGCTGCGCGCATCTGTGCTGAGCCGCAATATCAACAGCCCTCACAAACATGCCCGCGAGGCTACAACGACATCATCTGCGGCAAGCGTGCGTACCATTGGACGTTCGTCTCCACGCAACGCTACGACTCCCAAGCTCAGTGATGTACGCCCTGACTCGAAGCTCACGCCTGAGTCGCAGAGTATCACATCCATACGATCAAGTACGACGGAAAAGGCTATGCAACGCAAGACGCCCTCGCCTCGCTCAGGCAATGTCAGTCCTACACCACATGGGACCAAGCCCGCGTTGAGTAAAATCATCACTTCATATCCATCTTCTCCAAAGCCAAAATCTATTGCACCCTCGGTGCGTTCACGCGTTTCCACCGTCCGTTCCTCTGCAAGAGAGTCTACGCTCCGTATTCCATCTACTTCCCGCCCAAATTCAAGTTTGTCGAGTGCGATAAGCGACGCTACGTTCAGGACTGCTCCTTCTGAAATGATCACGCCTCGCTCAAGGAAGTTGTCTGGAGGATCCACTGTATCAAATGTGAGCGCCAGGACGGTGGGGACGAATAGAGGCACTCCTGTGAGAGAAAGATTGTCGTCTACTGCATCCACTTCGACAACGACGACTACTGCCGTCGCCACACGAACATCCATCCGCCGTGGAGCATCTGAATTTACCAAGCTGACCCCTTCCAAGCGTACGCCCGCCAAAACTACTACCCCCTCGCAAAGGAAACCGCTCAGTAGAGTCATCGAGAACCACTCTCAAAAATCGCCTTGCATTACGCTAAGCGACCTCGACAAGGGCAAAGATCGCGAGACGATCAACCTCAATGTCAATGATGATGATACAAACTCTCCGACGCAAGATGGGGCATCTCCTGCAGCAGACTCTCCCCCCGCACTCACCCGCCGTGGGTCATCAGACACGATCACCACAAGCGTGCGGACTCCCGAACAATCATCTGCTTCCCCAGAGGAGGCAAACGTACTGGTTCAGCTTCGGGGCGCGACGCTCGATGTTGGCATTCCGTGCATAGTGTCATCGAAGCGCAAACGTTTCAAGGCATTTGCACGGTACATCGGCGAAGTCGAGGGCGAGCTCGGACCCTGGGTTGGCATCGAGGTACCACTGGAGGCCTGGGTTGGTGACCCCTCAGACGGCCGTCAGTGGAACGATGGGTCGTGGGGTGGCATCCGCTATTTCGATATCGGGAGCAATGGGTCAGAGTGGGAGTTTGGCGCAGACGATTTTCAGACGCAGAGACGGCGGAAGATGGACTGGATGAACGGTTCAGGGAGGGATAATCGCGGACTAAAACGAGAAGGGGACCAGTTGACCGTTAGGTATAGACCGCACGAAGCGGATGCGAAGCTCGTCGCCTGCAGCATCCGACCTATCGACATCCGAATCTAGGGGACTGTTTGTCCGACCACAGCAAGTCCTATACGTCGTGGACGCTGTCGGTGCTGATCTCTGATAACAAAGGTTGAATGGGACACTTTTTCTGTACTCGTGGGTTTTTTTTGATACCACCGTGATTTGCTTTCAAGTCGTCATGTTTTGATTTTGCACACACGATCCTTGCATTGGTATAACAGACACTCACACCACTCTCGCGCTTCCTTTCCTCCTTTGCATACATTACTGATAACCATACACTAACTTTTTTACCTTCAGGCAGATTATTGATTAGTATGGAAAATAGGTATATGTGAGCACACTTGTGCTGGAAATGACAAGGTTTCTGTTTCCTACATATGGCTAATCTCTTTGAGTCTCGTTCCCACTCCTTTTCTTTCTGTAATTTTGGCGTCGACTTGGTTATCCGAGTGCCTAAACTGCCATGTCCGTGCCTGGTCGCGTATGTAGACAGCCATCAATCAGATGTGGACGTAACAGCAACTTAATGGAGTTTCCAGCGCTCATCACCACAGACGCGGGGCTATACAATAGTAAAGCCCGTCATAGCATTACACATGACATGACAATGTATAAACGAAAACATGACATCTAGCCACTATAGTCCGTGTGATCCTACGTAAAAAGAAACATCGCCAGAAAGAACAATCGAAAAAGGTATGCATTCATAGATGTGCTCGGAGCAACTACATAATAATGCACTCCTTTTCCTCCAATTTTGCACCTTGAATTCCCATCTCTGCAAACGTCGTGGGGGGTTTTGAACCTGGGGGGCGCGTGGCCCCTTGAGGAGTAGGGGCTCTATCGCTCGGTGTTCCTTGAACCTGAGCCTGCCCCTGCGGCGGCCCCGAGCCCTGTCTCTGACCAGGAGGTCTTCCAGCGGCCCTTGCATAGGCGGGCTGTGTCTGTGTCTGCTGTGATGGTGGCGGCGGTGCAGCGCCAGATCCAGGGTCTACAAGGGTGTAGCGATGTTGACCCACGAACTGCCTCTGGGGCTGTTGTTGTGGAGGTAGTTGCTGGGGTATAGCAGAAGGGGATGAATTCTCAACGAGCGAGGTCATGTGCGCAGGCGCCTGCGGTGGAGATTGCTGTCGCACGATGGAGCTCTTTCGCGCCATTTCCATCACTTGTCGTCCGTCTTCTGCGCTCATGCGTGGCTGTGCGCTTGATCGTTCCCGTGCCTGAGTACGCTTGCGGACGAGCTGAGTTTCTGTGATCGTGTCGTGTTCTTGTCGGGAAAGGGCTTGTGGGATGATTTGGTTGAGCGCTGCGATACGTTCTACGGCATCTGTGTTTCCGTGTTCAGCAGCCTGCAGACTCGTGAGCAACAATCAAAGAAACATGAATAGACATACGAGGGAGTACCACTTCATCGATTCCTGAATATCCTTTTCACCGCCCACGCCTACTTCTTTATAATAACCCATTGCAAATTCAGCGCTTGGTAGCCCGCGCCTGGCAGCTTTTTCGGCAAAGGTAAAGGCAAGGCTTTCGTCCTTGTCGAATGCGCCTTCTGCACCGCACAAGAACCACTTGCTAAGAGCCATGTCGGCCTCGACCTCGCCCTGCTGGCTGGCGAGGGAGTAATACTGGACGCTGAGCAATGCGTCAAAGGGGAAGGGTGCGCTGGCGAATTCGTAAGCATGGCCGAGCTTGTATTGTGCGGGTGCGAAACCAAGGTAGGCTGCACGCTCGAGGTGACGACGAGCCTCTGATTGAGCGATGGGTAGTTGAGGTAGGAGAGAAGTAGGCAATGAAGCAGCGGAGAATTCACCAAGGAGGAGGAGTGCGTAGACATAGGCAGGTTGAGGTGTGGTAGTACTGGCGAGTGTAGCTGCGCGCTGCAAAAATGGGAGGGCAGCAGCAGGGTTAGGAGGGAGGCCTAGCTGACCCAGTAAATGTGCCATTCCCATGCGCTAGGTGCCGATGAGTCGAATGACACAAAAAGAATACAAGACACGTACGTAAACACAACTTTCGACGCCTAGTTTTGCGCCTCGTTCAAAACAGTCCTTGGCATGGACCGCATCGTTAAAGTTTTCGTAATCGCGACCTAGACGGAACCATGCAGCGGCGTAACCTGCACGTGCAGCAGTTTCAAAATCACGGAATGCCTGACGGGGATTGTGTGGGATGCGATCTGGGTAAGCGCCGCTTGATTCGAGGGTAGCACGGAGGTAGACTGCTTCTGCTGCAAACAAAGGAAGCGGCTGTTGATTTATGCCTGCAAGGTGTTGCACGAGAGGGACTGCGGTCGCGACGAGACGTTGTAGTTGTGGATCAGTGATTGTGGCTGGCCCCGTTGGGATGTCAGTTGCGCTAGGATATCGAGTACGATCTACGAGGAGAAGAACATCACGGGCCCAAGCGAGTTTAAGAGCAGGGTCATGAGCAGGCTGTTGGATTGTGGGAAGCGCGGTAGAGAGAGATTGTATTGTCGGGATAGGGGCTGTGAGACTGGGAACAGCGGACTGACTTTGAGCACGTGAAGGGGGATGCATTGGAGGAGAATGTTGTAGTTGAGGTGGACGTGGTGAGACAGGAAGAGGAACGCCAGCTGGGTTTACAGGGTTCCAGGGGTTCCAAGAAGGTGAAGCTCTAGTAGGCGGAGCAAAGCCTGGATGAGGATTATCCAATGATCTAGCCATCTGTTATATAACGTCAATTGACATGCACGATGCATAAGAGATCACGGACATTATATGGTAGATCTAGATCAACACGATGTGGACGGGGAGCAGGTAAAGGTGACTTTGAATGACCTCTCAAATATTCTGGTGGAAGTGGTGGCAAAGGCGGTGGCAAGGTCGATTGGTGTTCGATGAATGGCCTTGGTGGAATGGGTGGTGCTGACATTGATATTTAGATTTAGGTGGACCCTTGCCCAAGTTACATCAACGTTAGCCGCTCGGCCGCAGCATCCTATTTGTGGTTGACAAACACTGCATCGTGCAGCTGTGCTGTGCTGTTTCACCTAAAATTTATCCGCAAGCAACTTTGATCGCTTAAACTCGGATCGCAACAACACCTGCACTTTATCCGAGTCACCATTTGATCACTTCATTGCAGCCTCGAGTTGTATTAATATTTGACCTCGCCCTTTCATCCCTTCCTCAATCTGTAGGCTATCCCACGTCGCTCTTCTATATCTCACCCAAAATATTTAGGTGGGACCCGAACAAAGCTTCAGGATCCGGCTTACCATCTTATTACATGTTCTCCCAACATTGCAATCCTGATTTCCCGCGGCTGAGCGCTGAGTGACTTGCCAGCTGCCGGGCGGGCAGACGTTTCATCAGCATCATGAAGTTTATGAAATAATGGAGGCAACGATCACCGCTACTAGCTTCAACTCATGCTCGATCTTAGACTGAAATATTGCTATTGCTACCAGGAACGGACTCATCTTAACTGTCGTGGACCCCTGCTAATGTCACGACTTCTTAGTCCAGCTGGTCTGGGCAGGGATATCGAGATGATAGATGATGCTGTCATAAATATCTCTACGGACGACCCATCCCTTTGTGACTATATTCAGCCTCCCTGAAGTGCATCATCCCACTCCTGCTCGCCGATTCCTCTTTCCGCTTGATAATGAAAGAAACGAAGGTCTCGACGTTCTCTCAGAGAACTTGCGTAGATCAAAAGTCCGTCGACCTTCCTCGTTTCACTATCGTGCCTAGTTCTTGGAAGTCTGTTACGACTATTCAGAGATTCGCAATATCCAGCTACAGACCCCCTGCGGCGTCCATTTCGGTCAGCACGAGTTTACATTACCCCAGATTGGCTTTGCTGCCAGCTTTTCAGTTGAAAGCTTGCCTAATTCCCGGCATTCCTAGAGCTTTATAAGGGGCCGGAATTATCATACTTGTGCATTATCAGAAGATCTCTAGACATGGAAATCAACCATACTATACTTTTGCCTCGTTATCTTTGCCGAAGCGCAGGAATCCACAAAGGTGTATGCTGTTCCAAACCGATGTCGCCTTGTATTACGAGGTTTGATGACTGCTAATCATCTCAATAGCTGCTCTTCTTCGACTAAGCTGCGCAACGGACAATGCCATGCATGATCATGCGATTTTTTAGGACGCGAACCCAGTGTTTTTCGTTCTGCCTATATACAGTAGATATGCTCATATCGCATAATGCATAAAAAATTATAACAATTCAGGATTCAATCTTTTTGAGATGCACAAAGCCACACACCCATAGAAATGAACCTGATCCATATATTGCTGTTATTGTATAATTTTTTGCACCCAAGAATGATTTTCTAGTGATTTGTTTTGATTTAATTTATTTATGCATTATGAGCATATCTACTGTACTACTTATGAGGCTTTCATGCATGCTGCTCTGAACGTGACTTGAGCCTGACTAATGAATTTGTGTGAATTTGTCTTGTGCGCCCGAGTTCTTCCGGTGCCGCCTAACCCCAGCACTTGCTGTTCTCACATCTTCCTCCATCAATACTTGCATCAAGTACAACAATAATAGTCCCTACTCATCGAGCACGACGGTCTGCTCAACATGAGCTGCACCAGGTCCAACGATGAAGACCTTTCAAAAGCGCTTTTATACTGCCATTCCTCGCACCATATCCTCATCGTCACCTTCCACATCCCCAATTTCTCGTCGACGATCTGGTTCTACACCTTCTGCTCGTTCTCTTTACAACGCACCGGCTCATTCCTCCAGCCCACTTGCTTTTTTCGACTCTCCACCCCCACCTCACCCACAGCCTAGTAAACCCCACGTTCTCTCCACATCTCGCCTTCCCGTCAAGGCAGAGGGCGAGGGTTCTGCCCATCAATCACATGGACAACCCCCATTTTCTTTGGCACTAACATCACCACAAGCAAACCCAAATTCTCCTCCCCACACTCCTCCCTCACATCAGTCTTCTTCTTTCTTCCCATACTCACCCTTCGCACCAATACCCTTTTACAATATCGCCGTCGCGGACTCACATACTGACTCTCATCCGCGAGAAAAGAAACAAAAAGTTCGCTACCAGCTTGATGTCGGCGCGTATGGTATACCGAAGAAGACCAAAGCCCAAGTCTCAGGGAGAGGCATAGCCATCGGCGGTGGCAATAGCAATAGTTGGCGAAAGATTGACGCCCACCCCCAGAAAGAGGATCTCAGCTTCGCCGTTCAAGTTGGTGAGGACGCCTACTTTATACAGGAGAATGCTATGGGTGTCGCAGATGGTGTCGGCGGTTGGTCAAGAGCCAAGACACCTGGTATGTCCGAAGGTTCTCACCAGACCCCACATTCTCATCCGTATGTCCCAGATGCTGGTTCGCCAATGCATGTCCCCACAGACCCATCACCTAGTGCATTATTCGCCCGCCGACTAATGCATCACTGTTCGGCAGAGGCCCTCCAAGCCGAGGCCTCATCATCCCGTCGCCGGGGTGTATCCCCTTCTCGGTCCAAATCGCCGCACCGACATCCGGGATCCACGCTTCACCATGCCGCATGGCCGTGGAAGACCGAAATAGACGAGCTTCACGAAGAGCTCGAAGACTCTTTAGAGGATCTTGAAGACGGACTGGATGTCCTCATGATTCTCGAACGTGCATACGAGACCACGCTCAAGGCTCATGTCATTCCAGAGCCTCCCTGTCCGCCTACGAAGGCGGCCTTATCTCCAGGACTCGCATCCATACCCGAGGAAGCACTTCTCACCACCTCCGCAGATTCCCCACAGTCCACCCCACACACACAAGAACTCTCCCTTCCAAAGACGATCCCCCTCATGACAGGCTCCTCAACAGCGCTCGTCGCAGTCCTTCAGCATTCTTCCAGCACGCCTCCTCCAGCTGCCTCGCCACCCCGCCCATTCATCTTCCAGAATCCTCCAGACACTACATCGCGGAAAGAAACTCATGATGCAGTACTCAAAATCGCACATCTTGGAGACTGTATGGGTATGCTGGTGCGCGACGAGAACATCGCTTGGCGCAGCGAAGAGATGTGGAGAGCTTTCAACACACCCGTACAGCTTGGTCCCGCGTCCTCTGCGCGCCCTCGAGATGCCCAGATCCTCAGCCTCCCAGTCCAATCAGACGATATCCTTATTCTCGCTTCCGATGGGCTCTCTGATAATTTGTGGGATTATGAGGTACTGGACGAAGTAGTACGGTTCAAGCGCTCTTTTCTGAAGGGCGATGGAGAGGGTGGTGAGGGTCTTTTGGGCCGTCGCACGCTAGCAGGTATGCTGAGCGAAGCGCTCTGCTCACGTGCGCGTCGCGTGAGCGAGAGAAGGGGGCGGGGCATCGAGGACGGCGTGTTTGATATGGAGGATGAGGTGCCGTTTGCATGTCGTGCAAGGGAATCAGGGAAACCATTCAGAGGCGGCAAAATAGATGGTGCGTTTATTACCTTCATGACTTGTGCCTTTCTCAAAAGTCTGCAGATATCTCAGTATTGGTTGCCGTCATATCACCCGCTACTGACGTCGTCCGGAGCTCATTGTAAGAACCGGGATCTACTCGACGGATTCCACCCATTGTTTTGATTTGTTTTTGGTCTTCGACACTCATCGCTCTATCGCATCTGCAATTGTATTAGGATTTACCTTGGCAGTGGTCTCGTTCATGTTTTGTATAGATAAAATTTACGCCGGAGATGTATAGTCTCATATTTTGTACAGAATAGATCTAACCGGAGTTGGAAAGCATTTTGAGCTATACCTCGATCGCTGTTTTTCATCGGTACCATTGAATCGGATGTATACTAAGTAATACAGGCTGGCGAGGCTCATTGTGAGACGGAAAATACCGGTCGTTCTCTTTTCAACTTGAAGGGTCCCCTCTTCATTTATGCGCGCCTTTGTAAAGGAACTAGATCGGTCTCTTCGTATACTCACCCGGATCTGATACTAGAGTAAGGATATACTCAACTGGCTAATGATGCTAAAAATCCAATACATATGGTACACTAGCAGACACACGGACTCAGAAACAAGATACTCCTATGTAGCATGGTATATATCGTACAACAACAATCACGACAGACACGCGGGCTCGGCGGAGAAAGGATAGATGATACATATCGTACACCACTGATCACACGACTTCAAGTTGCAAACGTGCCGGAGAAAGTATAAGTACAATCCAAGCATGAATCAAACTGACGGCCCCCATCACTAGTAACAAAATTTGAAACACAACACACCAAAGATGAGAGCCACCAGTGCCATTCTCTGTTGTCCATTCATGATTTCTTCGTTCATCGGACCATTTCCCGCCCTCCCTGTAAACCAGTCAAACCTGTGCCCAATGAGCGTAATTTCTCCCCGCTCGAATAAGCCGATCAACCTCCCACCCTCGCTCGCCATCCTGATCAGCGCACTTTCAGCAACTGCAACAGCCCATCCTATTCCTCTCAGTGAAGACCTGAGAGCTTTTGTGCGATTCATATCTCTCCACAAATGACGGTACATATCATGCGCTATGTTTGCAATGACCGTCGCCATTGCGAGGCTCATTGAAACAAGGAACACGACAGAGCTCCTTGTGAAGAGGTATGTGAACGCGCCTAGGACTGTCAATGCTGTGCTGATCAGGAATAACTCTGCGCTGTTGGGAGTATGATCTAGATACGTGAAATTTGGGTAGAGCTTCATGAGCCCCCCGTCGCCCTTGGACCACATGTACAAACGCCAGTATGATCTTTGGCCATCGCTCCACCAAGGGTGAGTTGCAACGACACGAGGAGCAGGACAAAAACCTTTGCCCCCTTGAGCAACAGAAAAGTCGCGCTTTTTCCGACAGAAATCAATATCTTCTCCTCCGCCTGTTTTAGGGAACTGCAGGTCAAATTCCACCCCGTCCTGAACACGGCGGGCGATAAGATTGGCTGTGACACCCCAGGGCATGTCACTCTCGTTCTGCGGCGTTTTCGCAGCGATGTCCCAGAAGTGAGTCACGCCAGCAAGATGAACAGCATTAGTGAAGATAGTGCTGGCAACTGGGAAAAAAGTATTTCCAATAAAACCGGCAGCCCGTGGATTTGAACGGATCGCCTTCTCAGCCTCGACCAGAATGTCATCTTGAGGCATGACATCGTCGTCAAGAAATAGAATCCAATCCGCAGCAGATTCCTTCATGCCTCTGTTTCGTGACGCCGAGGCGCCAAGGTTACTTTCATTGACACGGATGCGGATGTCTGGGCGATGGGCGTATTTTGCCTCTAGCTCAATGATTTTTGAGGAGTGCGGGTTGTCGATGATGATGATGAACATAGTTTCACAAGTTGGAGAGTCCTTGAGGGCAAGGATGGCATCGAGGTAATGGAGCAGGACCCGGTAGCTTGGAATGACGACGTCCAATGTCATTTTGCGAGTAGCGGTCGGGAAAGATATCGCCAACGATTTTTCCAGTGCTGATGCTGCATCAGTCAGCGGACCGAACGTCCATCCATCTGCATGTTGTTGAATGTAGCGTGCAGGTAAGCTTCCGCCAATGCCGTTGGAAAGTCTCGATGGTATCATTCGAGAACAGCCCCATTTACGGTACAGCTGGAAGAGGAACGGGTCCCCATCTTGATTAATAAAAAACTTGGGAATGACTTGGCCGCCAAAGGCGTCCATATGAGTGCGGTGGATAACAGGGAACGTGGGCATTCCGGGAAAAGTCACATCTGTGAAGGCGACGCATCCCATTCCTTGAGGGACATGTTCGTGCTGTGAAATCAACGTGAACTGCTCGTGAATGTCTCTCATCCAGCCTTCGTCGAGGAGAACGACATCATCACCCATTAGAACAAAGTAATCCGCTTTTTCCTTCCAAGCCCGGTGTGCACACTGGCGCCAAATTTCGCAGACATGACCGCGGGGTACGTCGCAGATCTCGGTAGAAACCTCCGTAATTCCCTCCTCTGATAAGAGTAATTCGATGTTTAACATTTCGCTGTTTTCCGCGCGGCGCAGCAGAAACTCGTCGTCGGCGTCAATTCCCAGGTATATCTTCACCTGGAAGTGGACGAGTCCAAGTTCGCGGGTGTCACGCCATGTAGTGCGCGCAGAAGACTTTGCGAAGGTCCGAAGGTTTTCAAGGCTCTTCTCAGGTCCCTCGAGACCACGGGATGTGATGGGAAGCAGGATGGCGAATGTAATGATGGGCCGATTCAAGTATACGACCTTGCTCGTTTTGAAACTGCACAGCAGTTCCGTCCGGGCAGTTTCGTCGTTGCCATCAAGCATCTTCTCCATTTCCCCTCTGATCCAGTCTGCGGTTTTCATCATACCAGCCTCGAGGGGTATCTTTGGAGTCCAGCTCAATGTCTTTGTGATGAACTCATTGTTTGAATTGCGGGTATGGACACCAACAGGACGAGAATCATCCATGTATTTGAAGCGGAAATCCCCTACGTTCATGCCTGCAGACTGCACGGCAACCTTCGTAAGATAGTCGATGGTCACCGAGCAGTCAGATCCAATGTTGATTGGTTCACTGCAGTCGGATTTAAGGAGCAGGAGAATAGCTTCGACACAATTGTCAATATAGAGGAAGCTTCGCTGTTGCTTTCCATCTCCCCAGATCTCAATTTCACCCAGTGTATCAGGATCCATGTGTGCAGCAAGTGCCTTTCTGAGTTGCGCGGCAGGCGCTTTTTCATGCCCGCCAACCCATGCGCCATATGGACCAAAGATGTTATGAAATCGAGCGATGCGTATCTGCATTTTCTCGACAAACTGCATCAAAAGCAGCTCGGAATTGAGCTTTTCGAGACCGTAGAGGCCTTGTGGATTTGGGGCCGCAGATGACCATACGTCATGCTCGCGGAGGGATATGGGGTTCGTTCCGTGGTGTTGCAATGATGTCGGATAAACACAGGCAGAGGATGCATAGAAGAAACGCTGAACACCCCGATGTACAGCGGCATGTACGAGATTGAATGTCATTGTTGAATTGTCTTTGTAGATCACGAAATCATTCGCTTCGTGGATTGCGCCCATGCCGCCCATGGTGGCAGCAAAATGCATGATGGTGTCCACGCTTTGGACAGCGCTTTCACAAAATGACAGATCGCAGAGGTTTCCAACGAGAACCTTCATTCGAGATACGCTCGTTGAAATATGAGGTTCGCTTGATATCTGCGATGCGAACATAGTGGCCTTGCTCAAACAATGCCTTTGCTACATATGACCCCTAACGAACATCAAATTCAATATTGTGTCATGTAAATAACGAAACGCCCGTACAATGAAACCATTCCCGCCGGTGATGAGAAACCGACGCGGGCCACCGATGGTCGCCATTATTGCTTTGACTGGGATAAGTGAGTCTGTCGTTGTACAAAATGGTTCGAAAATATACCCACAAATTCAAGGAGACTCAGTTCGAGCCGACGCTGAGACGGTTGGAAGCACTTTTTCTATCAAAAATGTATCAAAGGATGGCCAACACGAAACGCAAGCGAGCGCGTCTATTGATATGGTGGGCAAAAGACTGCAAAAGAAAGATGGGATATAAGGAGGGCTTTCTGTGGTTTATAAATCAGTGCCAAGTGGGATCGACGGCGTCCAAGAACGTGAATATATTTATACCTGTTTATGCTAGTGTGCGGTACAGCAATATTAAGTGCCGATAGAAATTCCAAGTGAACCTGATAAGCACCACCATCGCGCATCAGGATAGACCTCCCACCTAAAGACAACGGGGGGGTTTTTTTTTTTTCAAAAGTAAGGGATGAATTGGAAAACATTCGATACAACGGTCTGATGGACTCCTGCTATGCATAGACAGGTATAAATCAAAATCTTAAAAGTCATCAAGAAACAGCACCAGTTGATAACACCTCTCTGTGCCCATAGGGTCAGCTCCACTCCTCACGCACACATCGAGATGCTCACATTGATCACCAACTGCAGCCAAACATGTCTGCATCTACAAATGGATACGAGTTTACGCCATCACAAGACTGGTTTACCCAGAATATTCCATACTGGAAAAGCCTCTTCCCATTGGTGACTTCGCCAGAGCCACGTATCCTCGAGATCGGGTCCTGGGAAGGGCGCTCCGCCGTGTTTTTGCTCACCACGCTCTGCGCTCAAGGCGGTGAGATAGTCTGTATCGACCATTTCGACCTTATGCATACTCCCGCGGGACGTGAGCGCCACCGCAAGCTCTCGCAGAATCTTCTACAGACGGGTCGCCCATTTCGCATACTCCCGCAGTTCAGCGTCCCCGCACTATATGCGCTCCTGGAAGAGGAGATAGCGCGGGACACGAGCACTGGATTTGACTGGGTGTATGTGGACGGATCGCACCGCGCAGATGATACGCTCCTAGATGCAGAACTTGCATGGCGCCTTGCGCGCGAGGGATGTATATTCATTTTCGACGATTACAACTGGCCCGAGCAGCCCGTCGAGAGTGTGCATCATCCCCGCCGCGGAATCGATGCATTCCTTGCACTTCATGCAGGGGAGTATGAACATCTGTCTAAAACTGCAGAGCAGTACCAGATGATTTTGAGGAAAACCAGTGAGATGCGAATCGGATTCCTCGTAGAGCAGAGCGCTGAGCGGCGCTTCGCGAGCGCTCTGAGCTTAGGGATCTATTTGGTCCTCGCCATCGACACCTCGTATGCGATGGCAGCAGCTGTCACGATTCGCAGCGCCACCGAGAAGACCTTGGGACGTATGACAATTTATATCGTGGACTGTGGAATTTGTGTCGAAGACAAAGAAAAGATCAAGTCGTCGCTTCCCGAGCGAGACAATGTTACCCTAGTATTCCTGGATCTTCCAACTGAAAGTCTAACTGCGGAACTAGGCATAGCCTGGGCAAAAGTTGATATGATGAAGATCTTGCCGGTGGAGCGGGCTTTATACCTGGATGCAGACATGCTGGTGTGCAGAAGCCTTGAGGAGTTGTGGAACACTGATTTGGAGGGCTCCTCCATTGGTGCAGCGGTGGATGTTGGATTCCCAATGGGCCATGATGGCGTTTCAACAAGGCGGTACTTTAACTCAGGCATGCTCCTGATTGACCTAGCAAAGGCAAGGACACGTCTGTCTGAGCTCAATGCTCGGGTGCATGAGATGAAAGACGCTCGCTTTCGCGACCAGGATGTGCTGAATGTGCACTTTGCTGGCGATTGGGCCGAAGTGAACCTGAGCTGGAATGCGCAGGGGCTCGGAACCTACGCAGAGATTGGCTCAGCTGATAGAGATACCCTGGCATTGGGAGACATGAAGGATCCTGGAGTCGTGCATTTCACAAGACCAATTCATCCTGATCTTGTGGCGGTGCTCAATCCGTTCGTGCAGCCGTACACGTCCAAGCCTTGGGGTTATGCAGGCGCTCCAGGACACCCGTTCAAAGACGAATGGTGGGGTGTGTTGAACGAGACGGCATGGGCAGGGTGGCAGGGATCGACACAATACCATGGGATGTGTGAGGGAGAGAAACAGAAAGCGATTCGAGATTCAATCACGAAATTCGAGACTCGAGTACGGTTCTATTAGTAAAGGCTAATCTTTCTTGATTACCATGAAATAGTACTTAACTGATATCGTTTACCTTTTCGTTTATCGTTTGTAACATTAGTCGTGTCGCAGCTATGACAAAAGATGGTCTCGAGGTCATAATAGTTGGGATTTCTCGTCCAGATCGTATGTGCATTAATACTGGCATGGCACGCTGCAATCATTTGATCTAAGCTTCACATGAAGTCCTGAGTTTTGGGGTGCATTTCTAAGCCACGTCAGCTCGTCAGCTGAGGTCTCTCGGCACTCGCCGAGTTTGTTTTGTCATCTCTTGGTTATCCGATTTCCCACTGCAACTTCAGATAAAAAGGGCTTGTCTGCCCATGCACCCCACTTCCATGTAACATGCGAATGTCAGTTTTCGCTTGGATGACGTTCAGACGCTGGGGGTGATTTGACCTCAAAAGAGTATCGGATTGCAATTGGTCGGGGTGGATGTAATTCTGTTGTCTCGGATGTGACTCTACAACTTGAAGGCCACGTACCCAGGCACTGATTGCAATCCTGCCGCAAATCATTGCCGCTCCTACCACTAGTATAAGAACAAACCTTGGCCAAATTGCAGTACAACCGTGATGTACCTGCTCCCAAGGTCCGTTCATTCACAGCTCGTCACTGACGTCCTCACTCCACCCCATAGATCAGAATTTTTGACCTGGGCTGGAAGTGTGCCTCTGTGGATGTGTTTCTTTTTTGCTGCCATCTTGTCTCCTATGAGTACGAGCAGCTCGCATCTGTGCCACCAAATACGTCACCAAGACGTCTGGCAGGGATTCGTTCGCGAGTCCACCCATTTCACGTCATCCGCATCAACAAGATGTTGGGTTGCGCGGGTGCTGATAGATTCGCGACTCGGGTATGAGATCGTGCGTGCTATGTGTTTTACGTTTTCCATCTAGGTATGCGCGGTGCTTGGGGGAAGGCATACGCCACTGTCGCGCGGGTCAACATCAAGCAAACCACCCTCTCTATCCGTTGCAAACTGGGGTCGTCCCGGAGACTCTCCATCGTGCACGGTACAAGTTCCTAAGTCAGAAGGGTGGGGCTTTACAAATGCGGGCCGTTAGGCTTAAGGAGGAGAAGAGAGTTTTGCAGTGGGTGACGTTTTACGCGGTTATCAGGGATATTTTAAATTGACGCATATGACGTTCAGGGATGGTACAGATTACTTGAGCCAGGGGCCCGTTGGAGCAGAATTTGCGCGCACAGCTCAAAGCTTAGATATGTGGTGATATCACTCTCACACCGAAGACATGGCGCGATAATGGTAGAGACAGACGGTGTGAGACTTGCCCTTTTATTCACTACATCATCCAATGTGGGTGATGGTTAGGGGAACGAGGGCAAAGATTAACAGCCCTGCATGCTGGGATTTAGTTATGTGACAAACCCGAGTCGGAAGGTGTTTGTCGATGTACTGCATTGTAGGAACAGGCCCAGCCTATTTCAATATGAAATGAGTGGAGTTAAACGTGGATTACACGAAGTGTTGGTGAGGTAAACTTAATGTTCGCAGTAGGTAAAAAGCAAGACCGTTGACGGCGGCCAGCCGGCTGTATAACGTTAGGCTAACGTGAAGTACAAGCATCCCACCTCCAAAGACGGATTCTTCAACGCTTCTTCTAAGTACCAACCCCCAAAATCTACTTCAAGTTCTGCTCCTCTTGGATGATCTTGTTCAAGACCGCCTACCATGCCCTTTGAGCGATATTTAGCACATGACGAGCCGCAGCGGAGTCGGCAGTACTCTAATCACTACGGCGATTACAACGATGGCCGTTACAACGTTGATGACGGCCATCCTCACTCTAATGGCCTTCAGTTTCAGATACCTCAATTCATGTACAATGGACCTCCAATACTAGCCCCAGGTGGTGGTGCGGAGGTCCTACCAGCTGGTCTTCTTGACAGTCCAGGTTCGTTTGCTTCATCCTGGTTTGCGAACAATGGCTTTGCCCCGTGAGTACAAAATTATACCTGTGAATGATATCCTCTAATGCTCATTTTCGTATAGCTTTCACCCTTCTCAGTCAAGGCACAGCGCGTCCGTGGAGGCAGCATCTGGTGCTAGCAGTGCGCAATCGAGCAATTGCTATGATACCTATTCGAATGTACCTCACTCTATACCGTATCCCCAGGTCGACTATTCCCACCCACCCCCACCTCCTCCAATACAGACCACCTCAAATTCCTCTTTCACAGCCTCAGATATCCTCAAACTCAATGCTACAACTAGCTTTTCTGCACCATCCCCCCTAGGTCTTCCTGTTTACTCCTCCTCGGGCTTTGACTTGCTCCCCCTCCTATCTCGTGTAGTCTCCCGTCCCCATCCAAACATCGTGCTCGGCCCCGTCGACAGTTCTTGCTCTTTTACTGTTGTCGATGTTCGTCGCCACGACTGTCCTATCATTTACGCCTCCCCCACCTTCTATCGCCTTACAGGCTACGCTGAATCTGAGGTTCTCGGTCGCAATTGTCGCTTCTTGCAGTCCCCCGATGGAAACGTACAAAAAGGTGAGGAGCGTCGCTTCGTCGCACCAGATGCCGTCGCGCATTTGAAAAAATCCCTCTCCGCGGACAAGGAGTGCCAAACCAGTATCATCAACTACCGCAAAGGTGGACAGGCCTTTATCAATCTCGTCACTGTGATCCCCCTCAGGGGCGGTACATCAAACCGCCCAGAAGAAGCGGATGAGGTCGCTTATCATGTCGGCTTCCAGGTCGATCTCACAGAACAACCCAATGCGATTCTGCAGAGACTGCGCGATGGGAGTTACATTGTCAATTACACCGTAGGCGCAGGCGCACCGGTGCCATCCCCGCTTGGGCCCCCATCAAGAGGTCGACTTGCATTACCGTCCAACAGCGTACTAAGCAAAGATTTGCGTAGTCTGATCACAGACGTCAAATTCACATCCTCAGTCCCTCTCTCCACGAGCGTCAATATCCCTCCATCTACAGCTACCCCTGACAAGCCTGATACTTACGATGGCAACCAGCTCCTGCACATGCTCCTCCTTGAAAAATCCCCCGACTTTATCGTCGTACTCAGCCTTAAAGGCGCCTTTCTCTATGTTGCCCCAAGCGTTCGCCTCGTCCTGGGATACGAACCGGAGGAGCTCGTTGGAAAGAGCATATCTGACTACTGCCACCCTGCAGACCTCGTCCCACTCATGCGCGAGCTCAAAGAGTCCTCTGTCACACCCAACACCCCATCAGCCGACTCCACCTCTCCCATACCACCAAGCTCACCAAATCAAGCCTGCCAACCTAAGACAGTCGACCTCCTCTTCCGCGCCCGTGCTAAATCCTCTGAATACGCTTGGATTGAATGCCGGGGGCGCCTCCACGTCGAACCCGGCAAAGGTCGCAAAGCCATCATCCTCTCCGGCCGTGGCAAATGGATGCCCTCGCTGAGTTGGCGCTCGATCGCCCGTGCTGGTGGGCTTGGCGAACAGGAGGTATGGGGCATGGTTAGCGCAAACGGGACCATACTCGTCACCAGCGCCAGCGTGCGAGATGTGCTTGGATGGAGCGTTGGTGAGGTTATCGGCAAGCCTTTGGGTGCGATGGTCATTGGTGGGGATCGTGGCCATGTGGAGGCGGCGGTTCAACGCGCCAATGGAGATGTGGCGCAGGCACGTGAACACGCGGAGGGCGAGCCGTCTGCAATGGTATGCACGATGCTGCGTAAAGATCGTAGCACGGTGCACGTGCGGCTCGTAGTCTACCGTCCACCCGCTTCAACCCTAAGCTCGACGCCCTCCCAAGCGTCCTCCCCATCTCCCGCTCACCCGCTCGTCATACAAATCACGGTGCTCAGCAACTCAAGCAACACTAATACGCTGATTCACGCCGAAGCTAATGATGTATTTGATGAGCTAGATACTGTGCGGGGGAGTAGCTGGCAGTATGAGCTGCAGCAGTTGCGGTTTGCGAATCAGAGGTTGTGTGAGGAAGTTGATGCGTTGGAGGTGCGTGGGCCGGAATACCACCAGGAACAACAGCACCAAAAAATCCAACAACACCATCAGCAACACCAACATCCGACGTTGGTCCATCCACATGATAGTGCCGACTGGTCGGCGCTTATGGGTAGCCACACGAGCTCTGCGCTCTCATCGTCATTGGCACACATGAATTCTGCAATCCACATACCTACTTCGACATCGCTCAAACGTACATGGCACTCTGAGGACGGACCTGCGTGACATGGGTTTTATTAGTTTTCTCTCTTGATTCCCACACGGATACTGTCAATACCCCCTGCTTGGCTCTCTTCTAATCCTGTTTCTCGCATCGCACACGCTATCGCCACGCCCCAACATCACTATGCACGCATACAACATGTAAACATCTGTACGCTGTCCGACAAGCCCTGCGTGATGCTGTCCTTGTATATGAGTACTTTCTTTTTCATGGTCCTTTTTTTGCATATCGATTCGGCTATGATACCATGTACATTGCACTAATAATACAGTGTCGTAAGGTCTGGACTCTGGTCCCGAGAACGAACTGGTCTGTTACAGTCAGAATCAAGCGGAACCAAATTTTTCCTATATGGTGTACATCGGCTCCTATAATCAACCCAGGAGCAAGGGCTTTCTGCTGCTTGAAAGTCTATCATGATCATATGTACATGCATTCCATACTAACGCTTTCGTAGATACCAGCCTCTGAAACCGCCCCCCCTCCAAATACTTGTATACAGTCATACACTAGTGCACGGTTCCGACAAACGCGCGCGCTACTCACCAATCTCGACAACGGCAGCCCCATGTACCCAAAACATCAAATCCTGCAAGTCACTCGCTTGAAAATCCTGATCGATGTTCTGCTAGGCTCTCTTCCGTCATGGTCGTATACATAACATGTACGAGGGCAATGGTGCTACGCGGGATTCCCCCGCCCTCGTCGGTGAATTTGATGGGGATAGATGACGGTACGGCGGGTGTTTTTAAGCTCAGGAGTTCGAAACAGATGCGCGAGAGGTGCGGCCTACGACTTATACAACTATTCTATTAGTATGTTGAATTTATTTTTCACTTGGAAACTGGTGCGAAACGAGTCAGAAAGATTCTGCAAGTTCAGTTTGCAAGATCCTGCGCTCAGTAAGGACTAGTGTATGAATGATTAATGATCTTCCTACTAGTCAGTTCAACAAAACCATGGCATCATGATGTATGACCAACTCCGAGAATATTTGATTTTAACAGGCAGCAATACGACGATGCGTGAAAAGATCAGACTCTGCCTAGTAGCCTACCTCGTATCTTACCGATCAATTTTTCAGAATGATCTACGAGCTTCTACGAGTGAGAGTGCAGGCTGCAGACCCCATATTTTTTTTCCTTCAAAGTTCAAGGTACGCTTCTACACAACAGCACAACTTGAAGTCGATGGGTTGTAGGTCGGCCTCTTGTTCGCGTCTGGCTGGTGTCAAGCTTCACTTAAGACTTTCTTCCACACACTGAGGTGAGCTCTGCAAAAGACAGTGCATTCGCAGCCAGTTATCGATTTACAGGCCGCTATCCCGACTGAGTTGTTTTCCAGGCTTCGGCGTTGCGGTCCTGCGGTACCTCGCATCCGAGGCGGAACCGAACAGCCTGGGGCAGATTCAAGAATTCGATTGGAACTGACACCACGAGTATGTAATCCCGAGGCTTGCTCTCAGCATTGTCACGTCTGCTATGTGGTTCTCTGTGCGAATGGACACCAGGTACCTGGCAAATGTCATTTCAGATTTACGATGGGTGCACAGACTTGGTGGTTGACACGGCGTGGGGTGCCATAGTTGGAATCTGTATTGTCCTTCATGAGATGATGTTGACCGTACATGAATCATGGTATGTCCAGAACCATTTTGGCGGACATCATCACGTAACCCATCTCTGCATTTCTCTCCCAATTAGTCGGCTGATCTTTCAAGTGCTCATCTCAAGTTTTGCAGATGCTCAACGCGGGTTTGATGTTGGCGGCCCGTCTCCAAACATTGCGAGCGTGCCCGAGTTGGCTCAGGTTCAACTCCCCGAGCATTATCAAGGTCAAGTGTTAATCTCGACGAACTCTGCTCTCTGTATGACTTTTGTGGTATCACCCTTTGGATTCTTCTTCCGCATTTTGATTCTGCTACTTATACAACACCATGCACAACGTCTCAGCAACATATTCGTAATTGACTGAGAAAGACGACAGACGCGAACCCATGAGAATATTGAGCACCAGGTCTCCCCGTCACAAATGTCAATTTTCGATTCTGCTATGTACCAATGTAAATACATATATGCATTGCATGTAGTGATACAGCTTGTCGTGAAATTGTCGTCTGTCTGGTCCCGAACGAGTCGGTTAACTGCAGTCAGTATTTGTCGAATGGATCTACTAGAGTAGGTCCATATTGTGTACATAGCTCTTCTACCGCAAATAAGACGCGGATCACGGAAGAGGCTCCCGGCTACTTGAAAGCCTGTTGAGGTGGATGTATACATCCGTCCCGTACCCCTCCATAGATATCAACCTCAAATCACCTCCAAAATATCTCGCATACTGTCAACGATACACATCAGCACAAGCCCCCGACAAATGCGCATGTCACTAACCAATCTCGACAATGGTAGTCCATACCCAAATCCTGCCATCGGAGCCTGAAAATCGCTAGCCTGAAAGTCTTGATCAATGCTCTGTCCCGTCATAGTCGTGTACATGTATGTCCAAATGAGAGGAATGGCGCTACGCGGAATTCCACCGCCTTCATCAGTGATTTTGATGGTGATGTCTTCCTTTCCCTCAACAACGATAACTTTGATGGGCGGGTATGGTTTATCGTCTCGTGCATCGTGGCCGAAGCGATCGACAACGGCACGAAGGGAGTTCTTGAGGAGTTCGAAACAGATGTGGGAGAGATGGCCTGGGACATAGGGGAAGATAAGGTTGGGAGGGCAGATGAGTTGAACAGGGGGGCCTTTGAACATGGCGTAGTGTTCCTCGCAGACAAAGCGGGCATTTTCGATTGCTTCCTGTACGATATCATGTACATTCTGCGGCGAAGGAGAGGTGTTAGTGAATGGGGAAAGACGGAAAACGGCAACGTACAGCTTTAGTGCAGATGATGCCTACATAGTCTTTGTGTGGCTGTTGTGTGTTTAGTGCGACGTCTAAGAAAACGCGACGGAAATGAGAAAATGATGGAGAAAAGTACTAAGAACAACTGACGTTGGCCGATCAAAAAGCGGATACCAATGCGGCTCATGTAGAATCTATCAAGCCAAGCCTGTATATCAAGGCCGATGTTCTTTGCGTTCTGACTGCGCTTCCATTCTAAAACGCCCTGAGCGACTGTGGTGACTGTAGGGTCGTGCCTGCGTTTGATAGCCTCGAGCATGCGGGTGAAACGGGCATTGTAGTCAAGAACGGAGGGTGGCCAGTCGATGGATGATGACTTCGCGTAATATCTTGTTCTGAGTGAGTATGATATGCGTGGATTTTGGGGGGGCTTAAAGGGGTACAGACCTGCGTTCCACAGGAACCCTAAGCTTGACGTTACCGATGCCGTTCGCATTGCCCTTGAGACTGGATAAGTTGAAGAGAGGGTGGTCGTGGTCCTGGAGGGCGGCAAGACTTGGGTTTGGGGTGCTGTCAGGTAAGAAGATATCCTGGCCTGTTGAGGAAAGCTGCTGGCGGAGGTGTTGTGGCAGTTGGACGGGAGGAAAGTTGATGAGTTCCTGTATAAGATTCGGTGAGGAATGACGATATAAGGATATGGACTACGGCGAACCTCGAAGGACTGGGCATACCAGTTCTTGACCTTTCGTATGGAAGGCATATCGCTGAGATTGTGGGGAAGCTCATCGAGCTCCTTGACACGATGAGCGAGGCGGACGGGCAACTCTTCTGAGGGTGGACAATGACATCAGAGTCAGTCAAACCTACACAAAAAGTAAGTTACCTGCAAGGAACTGGCTCGCCTTGAGGAGAGTTCCCTGACTTGGATGTTGACCAAAGAGCACCATCTGCTGCAGCGAGACTGTAGATTATGAAGATTAAAGATCCGGGGCAATGGGTTGTGGGGATATCAGAATGACATACCGCCCGTCTGTGGAAAGCTTGCAAAGTGGTGAATCTTGTCCCATAGGGTTGAAGAGATTCGAAAAGCAGCAGACATGGCATCGACGAATGTTCAAGTTGGTTGAAGCGTCGTTGTAGGTACTTCAAGTTGAAGAAGCGGATATGATCTAGTCTTTAAATCATCCGGATCTCACTGTTTGCACGTGAATTTCATTTCTCAAACCGAGTCATAGCCACTAGCCAGCCACTAGCCACCACCGCTCATAAGGACTGCCATAGGCTCGCCAGTGGGCCACTAGTGGACATAGTGCGTTCCATCAAAGCATGCGAGCTCTCCAATTATCTTTGTGCGCGCGTCTATCGTGTGACGTGGACCCCCACACCCACAACTAGTGGTGATTGCTGGTGCGAATTGAGTTGCTTCCTTGCTCTTCTGTTCTCATTCAAATGCATCCCCCGAGGCTCCGAGCAAGTGTCACAACATGAATGAGCTTGGTGCTGCGTAGTTTCAGCATGGACCCGCGTTCAATCTACATTGAATAAGCGGGACAGAAGGTTCGTTTTGATATATGCCAGTATCTCGGAAATTACTGACGACGATCAACCATGTCAAAATTTTGTGCTGAGCTGGGGTCATTCCGGGGTCTTTACATAGGTCACGCTCGACAATCTTGCGGGATTCTTGCCAACCAACCGCAATTTCTCAACAAACTAATTTCAGCCTGCTCACATGCTACGTTATCTGCACAACATGTTTACACGTTTCCAAATGTTTCCTCTTCCGACTTCACTTCCGCACTACCTCGGACCAGCCCGACAACGCAAGGCGCTCTCGCTTGGAATTCGGGATAAGCTCTTCTGACCCTTAGAATGATGATCTAGGGCATGCAGGTCTGTTGCACCCCGTAATGGAACGTCATCAATTGTCATGCGTTGCTGTAAACGGTTTGGTCATTGCTCCCGGCATTCACTACACTGAGTTTGCGGGGCAAGTACGTTAGAAACTGCCAGGGTTCGCTGTTATGAGGTGGCACCGTGGAGTCCGAAACCTTGTCTCCCATCAACTGCCATCTCATGCACTGAAATGCACCGAAACGATTCCCCTGGTTTCACCATCATCCATTCTGCACTCGGGTTCACGAGACGGACGATGATCTCATCGTTGCCACAGTCACACGACCTCACAGGACAGCACACGACAGATTCAGAACAAAGGACTTTGTCGCAGTGCCTGAGCGCTAAAATTTGGGCCCGGCATATCATCTGATATCAACCAGGCACAACTCTATAGGCACCTGTGTACGCCTTTCTAGATTCGATACTTTCCCCGAATGGCCCCTGTGTGACGACGAAGGGCAATGAAAAGACAAACTTTCACCATGTACGAAACCAGCACTACCAGCATCGAGAGACCGAGCATTTATATCATTGCCTTGACTCTACCTCGACATCCGACACCCAATATTTTATACGAGTAACTAGTGTTTTTGTCGTTTGTAAGCTAATAAAACAGTATTCTCAATCAACTGACAAAGATGACGACGTTCGAAGTTCACAGAAGACGGACCGATCACCAGAATGACATGCCCCGAGAACAGTTGGTTCTGCACCTCATTGACATATCAGGCTGAGCGCTGAACGTTCGAACACCGTCTCTTCCACAACGATCAGTTCCACGCTGTAATCCGTCATGATTGTACACCTCGCCTCCAGAGCAGGTCGCTGAGGATGCCCCTGGCTATAGGGGGCCGTTCGATCACACCTACATACGTGAAAGTAAACTTGAAGAATGATGAGGCAGCCGCAGAGCGTAATATTCTTCTGAAACAAGGTCACGACGTAATTTTGACGGCAACTCTAGGCAGGCCCAACATGACGAGAAGAAGACATGGATCAACGATCAATTGTGACACTAAATTCTTCCAAATCAAGAGAAATATCGTTAAGTACATCAATGGTAAATGTTCAAGTCCAGATAATTGTCTGATATGAAGCCTGCAACGTCCATAGCATTGGCTCAGGACCTTTTTGGTGGCTCTGCGTTAGTATTAGCAATGGCGGTAGCCAGGCAAATGCATCGTTACGCGTGCGCCTGCAATGAAGCTGGCTGGGCGGAAGCAAACTATTCGTTTTAAGCATCACGACAACTTAAACGAATCACGAGACAACATACCATGCTCTCCATCCCAGACATCCAGTCTGTCTGCATCCTCTTCCCTTGATCATAAATAGCCTTAAGATTGTCAACCGTCGACTCGCAGGCTGCCTTTGCTGCCTTCAACCCAGAGATTTGCTCTTGCGTTTGAGTCAGACTATCCCGGAGGCCATTACAGGTGGTATGTTCTGCAGCAAGCAAATTCTCCAAGTGCGCGAGGTCGTCTTTGGACTTCTTCAACGCAGCGAGAGCGCCATGCCGAGCCTCGCTCGCGCTGTGAAGGTTCAATTTAAGAGCCTCAATTTCACCTTCAAGATTTGCAATTCGGTTGCCAAAACCCCGCACTTCGTCATCGCGTCGAATTTGCAGTCCATCGATTTTCTCTAGAAGCCCAAGAATGGTGGATTGCGCCTTCACTCGTTCGACTCGCGAAGCATTTTTCGCGACTGCAGCGGCATCCTCCAAGGACTGCCTCATCATATCAACGGTGAGCAATTTCGACGACAATCCCGCTTCTCTCATCTCGGAACATGCGATCCTGTTCTTCAGCTCCTCAACCCCCTTCTTGGACCCTTCTAGAGCCAGCTGAAGCTGACCATTACATCCAAGGATTTCCGCAAGTTCAGCGTCAAGGGCCTTAGCAGTGCTGTTGGCCTCAGAGAGCTGTCTTTCGAGCTCCTTGGTAGTCTCGGTCACGACGAGAAGCTCCTGAGCGAGCACAGCGCCATGTCTGGCTTCATTCTGCGCAACACTCAAGGCTTGAGCGAGTTCCCTTTGTCTTTCCTCTGTGGTTCTGATGAGTTCCAACATCCGCTCTCGAAGGGTTTCTCCTTCTCTGTGAGAACTAGCGAGATCATCTGTCAAGCGCCTATTCTCGCTTCGCGCAGCAGTCATTTCGTCCTCCATTCCCTGCACCCCAGCAAGAATCTCATTCTTGCTGCGCAAAAGCGTCTCAGCCTCTGTGGAGATTGCATCTAGTGAAGCTTCCTTCTGAGCGAGCGTCTCATTGAGCTGGACAGCAGCTTGCTCGTGCTGGAGAATTGTATTTTGGAGTTGAGTGATATTGTGATCGCGATCAGCGAGGCATCGTTGTAGGTCGCGCTTCCCAGATTCAAGTTCATTAGTTTCGCCCTCAAGATCGGCTACGCGTGACTTGTAGTAATCAGCTGTGCCTGTCAGAGTATCAAGCTCGCTCTGAAGGCGGGTGACTGTCTCTTTGAGAGTCTGGATCTCTGTCACGTGCTTCTCGATTTCCTTCTCCATAGCATCAATCTGTGTAGAGCGTTGAAAAAAGTAAGTGGATAGACAAGGTCACATGGTGAGCTGACCGGGTTCGCCAAAGCAGGCTGTTGTTCATCTGTCTGCAAGATCCTGCGGTTTGGCAGAGATTCAGGGGTACGAAGATGTTCGCGCCGCTGGTCCGCAAACACATCTTCATCGTCTCTGTACCTCTGGTCGCGTTCGGCACCAGGGGAGCTTGGTGCAGGAGTGGGCCGCATAGAGATGTCGTGAATGATAGAGCCTGATTGGGTCCGTATCACACCTGCACCTTGAGGTGTCCCAGCGCGTGGGGTCTGGACATCCCTTCAGAATGTGTTAATAACAAATAAAACAGGTAGTCATGAAAGCACTTACAATGTCGCAAAATCTGACACTGGAAATTCATCGTCCATGTTGTACTGAAATTCCTGTTCATCCAATTCTGTCAATTCTTCTTCACGCATCGCTGCGCGCGCCCTTTTAGCGGAGAGTTTTAACATCTCGAGTTCGTCTTGGACTTCGCGTAGCTGTTCATCACGGTCCGCAAGTTGCGCCTTCAGTTGTTGATCCGTAAGCTTAGCCCGTTGGAGCTCTAGGACTTTAGTTTGAAGCTACGTGTCATAATGAGATGCAAGTCACAATGCTGATATGTCAAACAAACCTCTGCCTTGGTCATCTTTGTTAGAGACCGCTCAGAGGGCTTGACGGGGGACGGTGCCCGTCGCCGTCTCTTTGCCCTAGGACTTCCGCGTGCGGAAGCGCTATCTTCCCCAGCTTCTTCTTCCTCGCCGAAAGCTGGCCTTAATCGAGATGCAGATATCGCGTGCTGCCGTTTATACACTGATGGTGAAAAATGTTCGGTGACATTTTTCCAGACAGCATCTTCTTGCGCAGGTGATGCATCCCCAGCGGCGGTTGGAAGAAACTTGCGACGAGCATATGAGAGGCTAAATAAATTAGATTCGACGTTGAAAAGAGCTTGCGGCTGGACTCACACTTTTTTGCCCTCCGGAGTCATGCCCACGTACCCACTGGAATCGATAGGCTGCAAAACTCCCTGCTCTTCCTGCTCTCTTAAGATCAGTAAATTTCAGAAAAACTTGAGACATTTAGGCGTACAAGCTTCTTCACAGCCTTTCCCACCCATGATGCCCACTGAGGTCCCAGCTTATCTTTCCTATTTTGCGCGATCTTCCTCACTAGTAACAAAGGTGATGAGCAACAATCCCCTTGCAAGCATAGACAGCTTACCATGCGCACGAAGAGTAGCGAGGTGAACACTGTGTCTCCTGTGCTCTTTCTGTGCCTGAGAAAATGCACTGAGAACCCCTAGAGTGAGAGTCATCAGTATCAGTGATACCCTTTGCCATCCCCAAAACACGCGTTAAAGGAGGTTAAAAAAATTACTTACGTTCCGCGTACGTATACTTGGCAGTCTTTTTGGTTTTCGAGGCGACCATAATGCTTCGGTGGTGCTTGAAAATTCGCTTTGTTCGGTGGTAAGATGGTGGTAGATTGAGTTGAGGGAAACAGGGGTGCACGTCTTCCAATTTTCGCCTGGGAAAAAGCGGGACACGCCACTTGACTAATGGGGGCGCGCCCGAGCACGTGCTACACGTGACTACAGATGTGACTCGCCGCCGCACCTTTCCTTTTGCGGGTCCGGTTCCTTTCTTGAGCACCTCGTTGAAAATATGATCATATGAAGGGGTCAGTGCACCGCAGGCTCGCGGGAGAGTTGCGAAGGGGTCGTCCTGTTGGATTCTGGAGATCTCGTGAAGGGGTGCGAAGGGGTAATTCGAGAGTCAATGGCCTGAAGGTGTTACAGTAACATTGCCCCCCTATCTTTTCTCCATCTTTGCTGGACTTATGGCTGCTTTGCCTTGTATTTGTAGAGCCTCGGCTCATTCCATTTCTCACACTTCGGCCATGTGCCTTGTATTCGTAGAGCCTCGGCTCATTCCATTTTATCTTATCTTATCTTTCTAACTCGTCATACCCTCAGCCCCTATCGGCTATGACTTGTTCTACCCTTGGCCCAAGCCCTTTACCCTATGACTCCCCTTGACTCATACCCTTCACCCAATTACCCTTCTTGGACTTACCGATACCTGATGACCCTGCCCTAAAGCTATTCCACATCCCCTATATATACTCGTCATGTATCGTAGTTGTTCTTTACTTTAATCTACTTGGTTTTCGACCTACCTTGTATTCTGTCTCAGAGGTGCCAGCCCTCTAGAAGCTTACTTGGTTTTACCTTGAAACCTGATCCTCGCTTAGGCTTCACAACCTAAGTGTCTATCTCTGATTCTATCTTCAAGCACTCCTCGTCAATAGCCTGATTATCGTCTGTCTTAGAGGTGCCAGCCCTCTAGACCGAACCTTTGATCCTGCCTTGTACGGTATTAAGCCCGTAAAGCCAGTATCAATCCAGAACCCCTTCTTGTCTGAAGGCGGAACCGCTTGTTGAAGAAATCCTTTGCGAAGGACAGTTCTCTTTTGAACCATTGGCAAGAGACCCATCCAAGTTCGTAACAGAAGGTATGTACTCTGCCTCCCTATTGCTCTCGCACCCAACTGAGACATCATCAGTACTAGTGCTGTTCTCGCATCAACAATTATCAGAACATCATTGGTAGGTAGGTACTCTAGCACAGCGCTCTACAACTGACATATGTTCATTGGTTTACTGATGATACTATCCATAGGTTTGTTCTCCATCTCTCGTGCAGGAAGATAATCTGCCCACAGTGTCATGGTGGTAGGTCATTCCTGCGTGTCTCTTCAAGTAATTCACTAATGACCGAATTCCCGTCCCATCTGTATCATCCATTTCACCTTCACCTCTACCCATCCCATCACTGTATCATCCATTTCACCTTCACCTCTACCAAGAGCATCTCACTCTCACACCACAATTTTCACGCAACACATTCAGTCTCTCGCACCACCAGCATTCATTCAAAATGGTCAAATTTAATGTGTGTACTTCTCTGTTTGAATTATACATGAGTTTGTTGACGGCAGACCCTGCTTCCCGTGCCTCTCTGATGCCGACTCTGTCGTTATGTGATTGCGCATCTGCCGTTCATGGTTGCACAGTCATTACGGATACTACTGTCCTGCAGAGCCTGAGAGTTATGTACGTGTTCCCATCAATTTAATTCTTAATACTCATGATTCCAGTGCTGTCATTCTCAGACTCGTCACTGGCATACAACTCCTCAACTTCTTGCCCTTTAATCTCCACTTTTGCGCATTCCAGGGCAGCAGTGTGCATGGCCTTTACTATTTTTTTTGTATGTTTGAAGTTGCTGACATGTTTGTACACATTGCGGATCATGACTGGCTGAAAGCCCGAGTGGTTTGCCAGTTGTTTGACCCGCTCGTCAAAGCCAAACTGCATGAACTGTGCGATATCCACAGGGTGGATCTGAGGGCCCAGTTGGACTCTGATGGCATCAGCATCTGCGCCACTGCCACGGAATACCTCAATGCTTTTCTCTTCATCTTCATCTTTGATCATAGCAGTAGCTTTCCCCCCAGCCTGAGCCTGAGTAGATGCGGAGGAAGGGACGTGATGCAAGTGCAGGGCCATTGTTGAACTACTAGTAGAATTGTTTAGTAGTCTTGAGCTAATAAATTCAATTTGTTTCATCCCACCAATCACTGGAAGCAAGAAAATTTTCAACAGGATGGTGACTTCGTAAATAGTCGGGTAGAGTAAATTGCTAGACACTAGTGTGGTAGAACAAGAGAGAGACTTGACCCCTAATTGCCACAAAACCCATACATACACTAGTACATAATCTCATTGCCCTCCTGCAACCTTCTACTACTAGGCCTCCTAGACGAGAGAAACACGTCAACCACTAGCCCTCCAAGACGAGAAAAACACGACGAGTATGTCTGTGTACGAACCGGATGTGGTGCACAAACTTCTGTCAGCACTGGAGCCGAAGAACTCGCAGAAAAAGTTTGAAGCAAGCTGGAACAGCGCAGTAAGTAGGCAGAAGGATGCTAGTACTATGTAAAAACAAAGAGGAACTGACCTGAGCATCAACACAGGTCAAAAAATGTGTCGAGTCGTGGACTGGACGTGTGACTGCACGCATGACAAATCCACGACCACGGCGCCAGTATGAATGGGAGGCAGAGGTAGTCGAGTATATTAACTATATAACAGACAAGACACGCACTCGGTCAATGAAGGCACTTGCACGACCTTGCCTAGACAGCAAGGTTCCTATCCTCGGCCCTCGTTTTCTGCCACCATCATACCTACATGCCCGGAAGCGAAATCAATCTGAGCCAGCCATCAATCCCGAGATCTTATACCTTAAAGCACTTTGTGCCATCCATCCATTCTACTTTCCCGAACTTGCAAAGTGTCCGCGATGCAATGGTACTAACAATGTTCAGTGGGATGGATGGACTGGCACAGGTCCTCGCGATGTTCATGGTTTGATGGTTGATGAGGCTGCGCTAGGTATGCAGCTTCATTGTGAGAACTGCAAAAATGATGCGACGAGAAAGGAACATGAGCATGAGCATAGCGACTTGGACAATGGATGCAGCATCAAGACTAACCTCAAAGGATATTGCTTTGCAACAACTAACCCTGACTTTTGGGGCAGCTGGCCCCACTGGTCCATTCCTGGTGAGCTCCTTAGTCCAGTCTGATTGCAGAATTCTTATGCTAGGCTGGGGCAGGTGACATACCAGTGTTCTTCCACAGATGTGCGGTTACCTGGGACTTGTTCAATCTATTAGTCGAGTTGCGGCCATCATCTACAGCAGGATCTCTTGCTGAAAATATCCGACGTAAGTAGCACTAGTCTGTCTCTCAAATGCTAGTGATCTGATGTACCTCAAAGAACTGCATCTTCTCGAGTACCACAGGCACAAGCTCAGCTTTCTTCAAGCTTGGAAATCCTGTCAAACAATGTGACATGGAATGGACTTTTTCAGTCCCAACCTGCTTCAGCTATTCTCAGATCCATATGACGTAAACAACTACAATGACAGACCTATCTCAAACGACGTGGTCAGTGAGGTCTTCCAGGACTTTGTCTCAGCGATGCAGGAAAGTGAATCAGAAGAATACCTTCGCACACTTTCAGGTGAGAACAATCTACTATACTTGTTGATTTAAAAACTGACCTTACAATCCTATGTGCAGGTGTGAGCATCTCGTTTGACAACACCTTCCGTGCTGCGACAAAAGCAACTGTAACGAGCCGAGAGAAGAAGAAGCTGAGGGTCCTGAAGGGAGGGATAATCAGTCTGATGAATGAGAATGGCGAGATTGTTGGCTGGGTGAGTCAATTCAAGTACATATGGATATATGCATCTGACTCAATTGTACTAGCGATTCTGTCATGGCCAGTCAAACACTGAGATCAGCGAACTTCTTCAAGGCCTCAAGGTGCGCTGCGATGCACTCGATGTCCTCCCACCAGAGATCTTTGTTGTCGATAATTGTTGCCATGTTTGCAACGCAGTCACTGTCGTTTTCCCTGACACTACCATGAAGTTGGATGTGTGGCATTTCATTATGAGGTGAGCACTACATTATTTACTATAAGCTCTGAGCTAATTCTCACAACAAGATACGCGACTGTAATTCTCAATCCTTCAAAGAACCCTCACCGGAAGGAAGTTGTTGCAGAGGTCTCTGCCTGTATACTGAAGAAACATGTTGAAGGAGGGAGCCCGGCAGAGTACTGGGACCAGCATGAGCAAGAGACAAGACTCACCTCTGTGTTCGAGAAATGGTCACGCAAAGGGACAGTATGGTCAGCAGGGGCACACAAAGTAAGTCTTTGTAGATATGAAGCCCAATTCAAAACACTGACATCATTTTCACACTTTACTACTAGGTTCACGAAGAGCAGCTTAAGCATGTGCACAAAGGGTGCCTCGAGCGTCAACGACAAGACATCTGGACGGACGGAAGTTGTGTGGAGGGCTCCCACAAAGGTTGGAACTCGCTTCAGTGGGTGCACACCAGTGGGATTGTAACCTTCACAGGGCTTTACCACAACTTTGTGCTCCGCCGAAACATTTGTGTTGCCTTCTCAAGGGCAACAAAGTCAGACTTCATCTCATCCACCCATGGCTCACACCATGTACACCTCGTTGACGGTATTGTGAAGCTATTCAACCACCTCTGGCTCGAAGAGAAGACCATTAGTGCGTGCTGCCTACCAGAGCTCCAAGATGTGCCATCAAACAAGCACTTTGGGCTTGTCAAATCGAGCTTCGCCTCCACATTTGGCGGTTTACTTGACATCAAGGCTGAAGACTCACCAGTTGATCTCAACATGTCCGGGAACAAACTGCTCGAGGCTCTCGGTGATGATGGTGACGCAGTGGACCTTGCCCTGCAGTCAACAAGGGCTGAAATTCTTGAAGAATTCGACATCGACCCACAGCTTCTCTCTATGCCAGAGGCACAGGCTGGGCCCTTACTGGCGCACCCTCATGCCACCCCAGTTTCCAGCATTGGAACACCAGATGCTCAGCCTCACGCAACGAGGAAGTGCAAGGCAGATGATGACACCATTGTCATCTCCGACAGTGAAACTAACAAGCTGCTGCCCCGCAAAATGATGCGGCATTTGACTGCCATGCCCACAGTTGCTGCTCCAGAGGTCCGAGTCATTGCATCTTCGAGTCAGGTAAGTTCCTCAACTCCAAATCCTCTTATTCTTTACTGACACGCATCACAGGCATCCCAGGGGATTCCACCAGCCACCTTGGACCATTACCTCAAGCCCAGGAGCAGATTGCCATACTCAAAAGTTCTCTCATGGCCACTGATGGCCACCAGCGCTGGCACTCTCAACCAACCTCCACACAAGGACACTGCAAATGATCTCACACCCATCCTGAGGCCTCCTGGGATGACCCGGTCTCAACACTTCTTCGCAACACGGATTGATGCCCGCGCCATGCAAATCTCTGGCGACATCGAGTTTCATTTGTTCATGGACATGAGGGCTGAGTGCACATGGATCTCCTTCAAGATGACGCCCAGACAGTGGGCTGTAGCCATGGAGTCCTACAACTGCCGTCTCAAGGAGAAGAACCACGCTATTGGGCTTGAAATGGTGAAGAAGAACCCCCAGGCCCTTCTCCGAAAGCTCGGCAAGATCGAGGTGGCCGTGATGAACCATGTAGCAAAGAACGACTTCAAGTGTGAGTTCAGCTGCTCTCTGGCATCTTAATTTCATGCACTAACTACTACAATACAGCTCGTTCTGGTTCAGAAACGTTCTGGAAAAGGCACTGTCACATTATTGAGCTCATCAAGGCTGAGCCTGGGAAGAAGGTGCGCAAGGTCTTTCTCAAAACTTTCGTATTCACTCACACTCTCTATCTACAGCTTCGCAAGGCACACACATGCTCCCGCTGCAAGACCATCATGGACCCCGGTCCCGAAAACTCGGGGTACAATCACAGACACGGCTTTTGCACTGATGGTGCCAAACAGGTGTCTAAGAACGAGCCACCTCCACCCTGGCCACAGCCACCTGGCATTTTTTCTGAAGGCAAACACTTCCATCCGCACGCCTTCCTCGAGACTGTCAAACAAATCTACAAGCAAGTATTCCTCCGGCCATCTGGTGAAAGCCCTGCCCTCAAGCAGAAGGCATTTGCAATGATGCTGCTTGATCAGTCCACAACACTCAAAGAAGGCACGGTGCTCTTCAAGCTATACGAGGAGCTTGAGATCGATGAGTCGACGCCAGATGCGCTGCTGACCGTGCACAATGGCATCAAGCATCTTCGCATCGAGTACCTCCAGGAGCACTGGGACTCATAGTATTTTTTTTTACATCTTTCAATTCAAACGCGTGCTCTCACTTTGGTTCCTTTAGTCAGTACTCACTGTTTCCCCCTTGCTACTAATGATTCAGGTAGATTTTTGTACATTACACTACCTCCTTGCTATCTACCTCCTTCTCCCTTTGCTTTTCACGCTCCTCCTTCCCCCATTCCCGCAGCACCAGCATGCTACTGTCCCCCTTCTCCCTTTTCAACATACGTCACGTGATTATTTAGAATGGTCTTGAGATGGTCCCGCACGTGCAGGACCATTTTGGTGTCACATGACACCAAAATGGTCCAAACCCTTCGTATGAGGAACCTGCCGCCTCGTTGTTGGCTTTATGTTCAACGCGCTGCGGTTCACGTACTAGCTTAGGGGATGTGACTCCAAACGAGCGGCCTGATTCTGTGTTAAATTAGTTTGTAGGCACCAAGGATTCCCGTCTGGAGTTCTCATGACTCGTGATCACAAGTTTGTACTTACAGCCGTTTGCAGGCACAGAAAAACAGCTGAAGTCAGAGTAAGCTAAGTCAATCCACAATCGTTCAACTTCTGACGATCAATCGCATTCCTATCATAGAACGATACATAACCAGAAATTTGTGGTCAATTGATGCAGCGCTGTACTGGTTCGTCTTTGATGATTGGCCTACACTAGGTGTTCTGCGAATAGCTGTAACTGAGAAATCGTTGACTTTGTTCATAAGCAATCGGACTCACGACAAGCAGCGGCGATGGTCCGATGCCCTTGCTTGATTATTGAGCGTTGAGCCGCGAACCCTACAACCGCAGAAGTGATCTTTGGCCAGTTTGTAGCTTGTGATTCGCTTCGCTCGTGTCTGAATTGTGGTCCTTGCAGACTGACAATTTAACCAGCGGGCTGTTTTGTCGCGTGAGGCGACCGGGCTTGGAACGCGCACAGGAAATAGATGAATACTAGGGCTTCAGAAAGAACCCAGCTCCCGACCTTCACAAATCTGATAACTGATTTTCATTATGCATCCGAGTCTCTGGACGTTCATCGTTGTTTTCGTTACACTTGCTGTGTCTCCCAACAAGTGTGGAAGCTGGAACCGTCATATTGCTGCTTGCCATGAGCATTCCACTATGAAATTGGAAGGAGGTTCGAATCACTGGCCGACCTGGTGAATTGACTCACGTCGTAACTCAAAGGTAGGGCGGCACGGGTGCTTGGTGGGAAAGTGATTTGTATCACCGCCTTGTAAGCCACTTGTATTCACCACTTTTCACGTAGTTAATAGCCACCGTGCTATATTCACCAGTTAAAACAAACTGCTAAATCTGTCAGTAGATCAATGACAGATACGATCTCATGGCAATCCACGTCAGGGTTGTGCATTGCGACTCTGAGAATCGTGAGTGAAAACAAGATCTATTGCTCTCAGGCAGTCAGAATATACACGATGAGTATTTGAGAATGACAGCTCACTAGCAGCGCTTGACTCTGGTCTGATCTATTCAAAATCGGCACAAGTCAGTAGGGCATGGGAATCAGTTTGTGATGCTAGAAGTTAGTTTTAAAAGGCCTGAGTTGAATTGGACGGACGGACGTAAAAGGACTTAGGCATTTGAAGTAGCTGATACTGGCAAACCTACATTTTAAGCCACGAAGAATAGTCGCACACCAAATGGAACTGGAAAGTAAATTACACCGAACAGTCCGAGTCATACGTGTGACATTGCGACACTGCAGTAACAAAAGTTCATACCTCTCCCTCGAGCTTGATCTCGCATTTCACCCTCTTCGGTGGGGTCTGCGATATAGCCTGCACAACATCCTCCTCGACTTTGAACCTCTTCAGCGGATTTGTAGATCCACTTGACTCGCCTTCCAGCATCTGATGGATCCCATCCATCGGCATATCCTCTTCATCCTCGTCGCCGCTCATGACCTTCTTGCCCACCGCATTGCGCTTTCCAGCCTTCGTCTTCTTTGCCTTTCTGGGCTTCTTCGGAGAGGGGACGAATGTGGCACCGTTCTTCACTGCCCATTCGATCTCGATGACTCTGTTTCATGCATGCCGCCACGCGGAGAAAGCAAAGAAAAACGTCAGAATTATTGCTTTGAACCGGATACCATACAAAGGAAAACATGAATAACGAAAAGTATCCACCTCTCTTTCAGCTTGACATTATCTGGGACATATGACTCGGCTTTGCGGTATAGGTCGAGCGCTACTTGGAGATCGCCCCTATTAACGTCGTTAGGTAGATGTATAGTATATAAGGAATGCTATCAGGATGCGGACACGTACTTTTCGGAGTGAGCGCGGGCCAACATCACATACGCGCGTCCGGTTTTCTTCCGTGACGCAGGTGAAAGCACATCTGCTAGCTGAAGTTCTTTGGTTCCGCGTTCGCTGTAAGTCAGTCAGCGTTGTCGCATAACCTCACCGGTAGAGCAGACGTACTACTTGTCTTCCAACTCCTCGAGCCTCGCACGCAGTTCATTATCCAAATCCCGGTGCCGGGCCATGAGCGGGGTAAGCACCCCAGTCGGAAGTCTTTGGTCTTCTTCTTTCAACCTTTCTTTTTCTTTCTCTATTTGAAGATTCAACTGCAATGCGACATTCTCCTTCTCCTGTCGTTCAAGCTCTTCACGCTCCTTGAGACGGCGCGCAACTTCAACTTCGACGGCTCTTGCGATCTATCGGTCAGTGTTTAGCAGCGTATAGAGTGATCCAGAATAGGAGCATCCGCGCACCCGTTCATCAATTTCCTTATCCGTCAACTGCATCACCCCTGAGCTACCACTTGTCTCCGCTATCTCGCTAATGAGTGTTGGCACTCCCGAGGGACGAGAACGATGTCCCTTCTGGACACCAAATACCCCGATGCCGCTGGCACGTGGCACACGAGATCTGCTTTGACTTGCGCCAGCAAGGCTCGGTCTGGGTGCAACACGGGCGATGCTAGGACGTGGGCGGCGCGATGGACCTGCAACAGCTTCCAGAGGCTGGAGTACGGCGGGTGCAAGTTTCGGGGGTGGTGGTAGGATTGCCGCAAAGTGGGGTTTGGGTTGGGGACGCATGTCTACAAAGCTTTAGGTTTTCATGAATCATGCAACGGTTTGGTAATGGCAACGCACCACGCTCATTGACCACCGGTCTGTTCTCGACGTTCTTTGTCCGCACTGCGAAGCTGAAGGCGGTTATGAGTTAGGCTAAAGATCCTGAGATGATATGAACGTCAACTGACTTCAACGTGTTCAGCGTATCCTGCCTAAATTTCGTTCCAGGAGCAAGATTGCAGATGAGCAATCCAACAGAATTCCCACCAAGGGCGTCTTGGAGTATGCGCGTGAGCTTGGAATTGCGATATGGTATTCGAGACTGCGTATGCCGTTAGTTTATGAGCCTTCACATTGACCAAAAAACACACAGCTCCCTGATTCAATGCATGTACAACCTGCCCGAGGACACTCAGACTCTTATTGATGGCTGCGCTCTCGGCCATCCGCGTGGGGTCGTTCCCAGTCAGCTTGTTGTTCTCTGAACCAGCAAGATCAACGAGATTAATTTTTCCTGTCAATGCTAGAACGATATGATGTTATGACTGCGCAGGGAAGATGGAAAGTCACGAATGTGACTTACATCTCTCTGCCGAAGAATCAGTCATCGTAACTTCCAGCGTTAACATTGCGTGTGAACGAGACGAAGAACGGTTAAGATTTGTTGCGCCCACTGAGCGTTGCTTTGACGCTTGGCTGCATCCAAAGGTAAGCAGATGCGAACTTGGGTGCCACCCACGATGATGTAAGTGACTTAAGTAGAGCACGTACGAATAAATTGCGATGAATTCCTCGACTGAGGCAATCGGTACGGAACTCAAGTTTGCAACAAAGACCTGGCCCACATCATTCTCTCGCACTGGGAGCTTTGGAGCCTGCACATCCCAGGACATCAGTCAGCAATCTTGCCATTGGAAGCGGTCAGAAAATTATGGGCATACCGTCTCTCGATCAACTAGCAAGTCATAGCATTCGTCTTTATATATCTCCATGTACGATACCGCGAGCTCGACGTTGGACTTTAGCAGCGCTGCTTTCTGTTCAAACATGGCCTGTCACAGTGGCATTGGCAATCATGTAACGCAGAATATGCAGTGGAAAGTATGCGCACCTCAACAACTCTTGGAATGACGCCAGGGTGTGCTTTTGTTCCTTGCATTGTGTGTGTCTTGCCAGAAGACGTTACACCGTACGCAAAGATTGTCACAGTCTATGTTCACTGATATAAAAAGAATTCAGAAGGAAACTTAATGACGTACGACGCCACTGTATACAACATCAATGAGCGGTCTCACATCCTGCTCAAAGATCTCCTCTTGTGTAGAATCTTGATCATAGCAACTGGTAAATCTAGTTGAATAGTAAGTCACTGCACTTGACACCTGAAATTGAAAAAAAAAAATCCACACACGGAAAGCGAAAGACTTGATTCACGTCCCGTGGGTTGGGCACGCAAATCCACGATGGTCCCTCTCCGTCTTCGTCGTGCGTTATTTGTATCCCTTGGTCATCAATCTCATGCTCAATACGAGGTCGCAGGCGTGCAGCGATCTTGATCTTGTGTGTGCCAGACATATGTCCTTGAAGACGTGGCCTAGATTCGAGGAGGATTCGAGGACTTTAATTGCAAAGAAGTGTTGTCAACGGTCAAGAAAAGGATGTCAACCATAACGCGTGCACACGTGATTATCACGTGATGTGTACTCATGGTGCGAAGTAGTTTGGCTAATCGCAGTCTTGAAAATATACTTGAGATAGATGATTTTTTATTGCCCCATGGACAGGGTACACCAGAAAGCCAAAACAGGGGACCGGCGCGCAAACGCCGCTATGATATGTATATATTATTATCACTGAGCATCGTACTCTATTAAGCAAAGGCAGCGGCCAAAAACTCCTCAATCTCTTTCTTGTGCTGGGCCTGTTCGCTTGAGTTAGAGCGAGTAGAGAATCAAAGACCAAACTACTCACTTTGCTACCTGTAGCGACAGAGCTCGTCGGCTGTCTTCCTGCGTAGTACGGATATTTGCCTTTGTGGTACTGCGTCTCGTTGGCGGCAGTCAAAATACGAGGTCCAACATAAGTCCACGCTCCATTGTTCAATGGCTCCTCCTATGTACGAGTTAGCTGGAATACCAGGAGTCGACACAAAATTTACCTGACACCAAAGTATATCTGCATTGGGATACTTGTCAAGATGAGGAGTGATCTGTAAACGATATTAAAATACTATAGAAGATCTTACAAAACTAACTCACGAGGTCGTAGGGGAAGGGCGAGATCTGCTCAATGCGACTGATGACCACGTCTTTGATGCCTTTAGCATCACGCTCCTGAATGAGGGTCTGATATACTTGACCTAATCCCATGTTGAGTTTACTCGAAAACTAAACAGATGGTGCGACATACCTGTACAGAGGATGTGACGTCTCACTTCCTCAGCAGGCACTAGGTGTTCAGGATGGACATCGGGAATATAACGTTCGAAGTGAGTGTCGCCGACCATCTCCGAAAGATCCGAACGAGCATTGGGGTGGCGCAGAAGTGATTTCGAAAAGAAAATAATGAGTGGCTTGCGGAAGTCGCGGTGAATTTGACGGCGAAGAACATGGAACTACAAGAAACTCAGTGGGGTACTCACTAAGCCGAAGGGCAGAACTTACATAATTCGCAGGGGTACTGAGGTGACCTGTCAGATCAGTGGTGTCATCAGGGTTAGAAAGACAACACATACGTCGGATACACAACTTGCATGTTGCAATCTTGGTGTTGCCTCTCGATCTTCTCCGGTGTAGGGAAGACGTTGGGGTGGTCATCGCAAAGTTGGAGGAAGCGCTCAATCCTTCCGCTTGAATGCTCAGGACCTTGACCATCGTACCCGTGGGGCAAGCTCATGACAAGGCCGGAACGCTGCAACCATTTCCGTTCGCCAGAGGCGATGAATTGATCAATGATGCATTGGGCGTTATTGGCGAAGTCGCCAAACTGCGCCTCCCACATAGTGAGAGAGTTTGGTGAAACTAATGAGTAGCCTAATTCGAATCCGAGAGTCCCGTATTCGGATAATGACGAGTTGCATACGACGAACCGAGCTTGATTTGAACCGAGGTCATTCAGAGGGATATACTGTTGTTCATTCTTCTGATCATGAATGACAGCGTGTCGTTGAGAGAATGTACCTCTCTCCACATCCTGACCGGAGACGCGCACGTGTATCTTTTCGAGTGCGAGAGAGCCAAATGCAAGAGCCTCAGCTGTTGACCAATCAATGTTGTGACCTTCTTCGACTGTCTTGCCACGGCCGCCGAGGATACGAGCAAGGTTGCGATGCGGGGTGAAACCAGGAGGATATGATGAAATGGCCTTTCCAATGCGCTTGAGAATATCTTCATCAGAACCTGTCGCACGGGTTGGCAGGGTCTCTTCTGCTAATTGTCGAGGTGAAGGGAAACCCTGCCAAGACGCAGATAGCCATTCCTTGCTGGTTGGAACATAGTCCTTTGCCGCACCGGCTGCCTTCTCCAGCATCCCCCAAACCCACTTCTTATGTTCCTCGATATCCTTCTCAGTAAATGTCCCACGGCCGACCAAAAACTTCGTGTACTGGGTAAGTGGTGTTGGCTGCTTTTCAATTGCCTGGTACATTCGGGGTTGAGTGAAATGGGGCTGATCCGTCTCATTATGGCCGTAACGACGGTAGCAAACGATGTCAATGACAACATCACGTTTGTACTTTGCGCGATAATCAGCCGCGAGTTGACAGACAAAGTTGACGGCTTCAACGTTGTCACCGTTCACGTGGAAGATTGGGGCATCTATGGACTTAGCTATGTCGGAAGGGTAAGGAGTGGAACGCGCGAAACGAGGGTCGGTAGTGAAGCCGATCTGGTTGTTTACAATGAGATGGATGGTGCCACCAGTGCCATAGTTGGGTAAGTTGTGGAAGCCCATGGTTTCGTAGACGATTCCTTGTCCAGCAAATGCTGCATCACCATGCAGCAGTACGCCCATTGCAGTGTTATGAGTGGATTCATCGCCCTCCACATGCTGTATGGCATAGGTCTTACCCAGGACGACAGGATCCTCGGCTTCTAGATGCGATGGGTTGGCAACAAGTGACAAAGAGACCTTCTTGCCGGACGGTGTTGGGCGAACATAATTTGCACCCAAGTGGTATTTGACGTCGCCCGCTGGGTTGTCAACATCTGTACCCAAAAACTCGTTCAGAATAGCTTCAATGGGTTTGCGAATGACGTTGGCAAGAACATTAAGACGACCTCGATGAGGCATGCCCATTGTGACATGCTTGACGCCATGATCGACGGAACGGTCAATGAGCGCCTTCATGCCGGGAATCAACGCCTCACAGCCTTCGAGACCGAAGCGCTTCTCGTTGGGGTACTTGCTTGCGATAAATTTCTCGAACGACTCTGACCAGATAAGGCGGTCAAGAATCATGCGTTTTTCCTCCACTGTATAGTTCCATGGCTTTGGAATTTCAACGCGCTCTCTGATCCAATCGCATTGCTCCTTATCTGGGATGTGAACATACTGAATCCCCACGGCACCACCTACAAAGAGAATAAGAATTTCGGTTGGGCAAATAAACAAATGTGACTTGCAGTATATCCGTTTGAGAAGTGCAATGATCTCCCTCAAACTCATTGATTTCCGGTCTTCTGTCGCGAAATGGGGGAGAATACCCGGTCCAAGAGCAATTTGCTTGTCCAAGTCACGCTCGGTGAACCCGTATCGGCTCAGTTCAAGTTCGGGGGGGTTAACATCTGCGAGATCAGCATCTAGAATGCCGAGAGGGTCCAATTCGGCGACATGGTGACCACGAACTTGATAAGCCCGTACAAGTAATTGAACCTACAAGGGATCAGCTACCCGGCAGCACAGTAGAGAGAAAGAGCCATACCTTCAGATGGTCATCAAGCTCAGAACCTCCGCCAGCATATAGCGCAGGGGCACCGTCCGCAGGGGGTGTAATTAGGCCTGGGGGTGGCTGGAAAGCTTTGGCGCTAGGAAGACCATGCTCCATGCCAGAGAAGTAGGCATTCCAAGAAGCATGAACAGACTTTGGATCTTGCTTCCAATTTCTGTACATCTCCTCTGCGTAGTAAGCATTCGTGCCGTTTGCGAATGGGTCATTCGGAGAAGGTGGTGTTGCGGGAGTAGCTAAAGTCCGGTGTACAATTGTCGGAGTGAAGCGAGTAGCAGCTAGTAGCGCTAAAGACACTTGGAAAACGCCGTATTGTAGTACGCGGAATCATTTTAAAGGGCTACACGACGACGATGTCGACAGCAGTAGCAATGGAGGCGGGGAAAGACGTAAGCTTGGTTCTCTGCGGTACAACTAGTATGGGTTTTTACCAAAAACTGGCCTACCCGGAAATTGCCGATTCTCGCCCGCCGGTATCAGGACCCGGCTCCCGGCTCCGTCCGGCTTGTAGCAGCGGTGGCATAGACTCACCAACAGACTTGAGATAAATTGTGCATGTCGTGCGAAGAAAACGATCCTCGCAGGTCGGTTGTGGAATGGACTGCGTGGAATCCGCAAGGGGCGGCTTAGCCTTGGACGAATGAATGCTCTCAGATCTCAGCAGCGACAGGTGCTCAATTCGACTGCGGCTTCCATGCTCTCAGACACCACATCACCGAGGGTTGCTATCGGTTTTGTTCAAAACACTCGTAGTCACTAGGACTCATTCAAGTTGGGACAGGGATGCATTCCGCAACGCCTTTGGAACGACTTTTCAAAAGTCACTGACTCGCTGTCGATCATCCGCCACATCTTATCAACCCTGTTCAACAAGTAGCGAATTGGCATCTCCCCGTAACGATTTCCCATGCGCCAGGCTCACATTGGAGCCACAGATGCTGCCATAAGCTTTTGAAGAAAAAGACGATCGTGATATCGATCATGTGTCACGGTATCTGGTGATAATTTTGTGTGGCTCGAGCCTCGCTCGCGTCCAACGTGGTCTCCCCCTAGACTGCCCTTTGCGGATGAAGATAGTCATTCTTTATATGCAACGATCGATTGTAGCCATGCCTCTCCGAATTTTAAAAAACCACATCTTACTGAGAGATTTAGTAAATGATCAGTGGGTGGTCATGACTATTAGTATTATTTTACCGCATCTATTGCTCACCGGGAGATATCTACGCCATTAAGGGTGATCACATATTCGCCTAACAACCAAGCTGGATTTCCTTGGCATCATCGATTGGGAGTCGTCAAATGTTGCTAGGATGTCATTTGCGTTTGCTGCGCCTGCAATGTTACTGCCACTAGAAGGTCAAAGGTCAATCGCAGGATGAAGAGGAACTTGCGATTTTTTCATGTCGCCTGAGCGGCAGAAATGTCCACGTCCACCAATGAATTCAATCATACTTAACATATCTCGTCATAGATGTACCAAACCGAATTGTTGGTCACAGAAGCGAAGTGACGATCTAGCTGAGATCTCCGCCCCACGTCCCTAAATTACCTGTCAGTGACAGAGCTCAATTTTTGAGCAAGTCACTGCTGCGAGGTGTGTTTAAGATGAGATGAACGATGATGATAACGCACAGTTCAAAATCGCACGAAAGGCAAATTAAAAACAGACTGCGAGTCCTAGGGATGCATCAATATGTACAATTGGAAATTCGTTGGGGACTAGCTCCTCGTTCTCGCCCTGACTCATCAAGGCATCAAAGCTTCTCATGCATTCTCAAACCTGAGGATAATGCTGCATCATGCGCCTGAGCTCCGATTCCGGAATCCTCGTCTCGAACTCAATTGCGCAGGGCGGAACATTTGATATCACCCCGTTCATGAATCCCATATCATCCAAAGGCTTCGTAGGATCCAAAGTGAGCTGGAATGCCCACATGGTCAGAAGCGAGTTGATGAAAACCGATCTGTGTTAATCAAATGAGTTCGGAAGACGGTATGCGTGGAAGAATAACTTCACCTGTTCGCGACATGTTGACCGGGGCAAACACTAACAACAATGTTATCGAAAACACGAAAGTAGCTGGAAGGTGATGCTTACCGCCGACCAAAGCCATAGACAAAGAATTTCAAATCGTTCCTTAGACGATGTTGGTCGTCAATCCAGCGCTGAGGCTTGAATGCATCAGGCTCCGGATAAACATCTGGATCTCGAGAGATGGACCTAAGGCGATAAACGTCAGATCCCCCATATCTTAAGCATGATACTCACCAATGGTTGCCAAACAATGTGGTCCCAGCTGGAACACGATAGTTTTCCTGATGGGCCAGATCATCATCATCCATAAGATAAGCTGTTCAAAGATCACTTGCCCAGATCACATCGTGAGTTGTTCGGTGAGCCAATGCTGTAGTGTGCATGTTGTGAAATTTAAGGATAAAACTGAAAGAAAGATACCCACCACCAGTAGGCAAGGGCGGTCTCCATCTCAAAGCCTCAGAGATGAATGCTTGCAGACGAGGAAGAGACTCTTGGTCGGCGAAGGTTGGCACTTTTGTGGGATAAGACTGATTCAGAGCACTGCAGTAGGGAATCAAGCTACCTCGGTGCCTTCCGATGACCGCATCGAGTTCGGCTTGAACTTGAGCTTGCTCCTCAGGGAAACATGCGGCTGCCATTAGTACAGTAGATATTGCCGCAGAAGTCTTTCGCCTGATTTCAGCAACATATTTGCAGATGCAACGAAACAAAACCCCACAGTACTAGATCCAGCTACAAAAAGGGCACCACCAAGGAAAGCCATCTCAATCTCTGTTAACCCATGGAGATGAATATTCTCTAGCATATATTTTGCGAACGAAGGGCCGATGTCTTTGTCGCTCTGCTGTACAATGGCTCAGACGTGAAATAAAGATTAAGAAGCAAATGCGTACCATTTGCTCTTTCACGCGATTCAGCTGGCCAAGATTGAGTTTCTTGGTGTTTTCAAATTGCTGTTTCAAGTCCTGCCCATACCAAGGAAGATACTTGAGCCACGGGATCCAGTCCACTAAGTAAGCGCCAGGACGCAGAATTAAATTGGACATCTTAATGCGTTGATTGATTTCAACGACTTCGGGATCGGTCGCAGTTGTAGGCGCATTTTTTCCATATGCAACTTTCATGATTGTCGTCGCAGCATAACTTCAAGCCATCTGTAAGCAAATTACAGTCATCGCCGAAAGCGCTTACGTTACCACATGGTTGTGATAATTGCATGGATCATCAAGAATGCTGAGAACTGTGTTCTTTGCGTGTGACATCTGCAGGGGTTGATAGGCCTCAGCTGCTTTAGGCTGGAGATGCGAATGAAGTGTTCTGCATCACGTTGAAAAGTAGGGTTGACAAGGGGAAGCAGATAACTAACCTACGCATCCGACGGAACCTGTCCCCAAAGGGTACAAATGCAATACTGATTGCGCCGTTAAACATTTCTCCAGCGGCATTCATGCGAGGACGATCGGCTGTAAGTTTGCCCTGGTTCTCCATGATATCTACGGCTGCCTGCAGCAAAGCATTGAGACTAGATATGACACTCAGCATGTAAGGACCGGCCTTGTAGCGGCCAATAATAACGATGTTCTCAAACCTTGACCGAATGGTTATCAGAGGACCGTACTTGTTAATCCACCCAGCAATAGTGAGGGATGGGCTTATCGGCGATAGGACACAATCAGCGTTCAAAAGTCAACAGGTCGAATTAGAAAGTTTACTGGTGATGCGGTAGGAAGTGCCCCCCGAGTCTCCAAGTAGGAGGGGAAGGTGGAGGTGGAAGTTGGCTCTCTGATTTACGATAATAAACCAGAGAAAGTACTCCCACAACACCAAGACAAGCCGCAGCACTGAAGGCAAGCCGCGCGTTGTCAGATATGCGCAGGTCAGGACCGTCAGGTAATAGCTGTAGCATGGTTGGTTGATAGGATGCAAAGGATGGGATGGAGTTCACTGTACTGTGTACAGTCACAATGGTAGTCGAGTGGCAAAGTTCATGAATGCGAACCATCGCGTGCCAGCAGTATTGCATGTCTGGGTTCCCAGGTACCATAGTTGATTCTATCTCAATGTCACTACGCATATGGGTAACGTAAAATTTAAACTCCGCTAAGAGCTTTAGCCATAGCCTGAGTTTCTATTAGTTAAGACAATAACAAACCGTGCTACATGGCAAGTCAAGCTGGATATTGTAAGTGCACAGCGGCAAAGAATCTCAGGACCCGGGTGATGAACAGAACTTCACAGAAGTAAAGAAGCGACTGTCGTGTGGACGAGTGTGGATGAGTGCCAACGAGGAATGACCGGTGACGGCAAGCTTGTGTCAATTATGTGGCCCTTGCTCTCGCGAGCACAGCCCACACAAGTCCAGATACATCGTTTTCCATGACATGTGCATCCACAACGTCTCCGATTACGCGTTCCTCGACGCCCTCCACCCGTGCCTCGGCTAAGCGGCGCGTATTAGGTATGAACAGCAGCGTTATACATACCTCGCGCTCATGCACGCGGTAGGTGAGGCGCAGTTCGTTGTCAGACTCACTATGTGCAGAGAGAAGTGAAACGAGCGCATGATGGGTTGAGGTCGTGGTTGAGAACCTGTGCGAATTCAGAGAGCTAGAAATAAGAAGTAGTCTTATGTTAGAAGTTGCGCACCAATCATACAATCCCACTACTCTTCCGTCTTCTACTCTTTCACCCGCGCCGATTTCCACAGCCTTTTCTACCTCTGCTCTGACACTCCTCAGTTTCTCGACCTGACCCGTCCCAACTTTTATCCGCTCTCGTACAGTAGCAATCTTCTCCTGCGTATCTGCAAGTTCTGCGTCTAGTGCTTGCATCTCTTCTACCTGGCCATCAAGCTGCTGGTTTGCTGTGGTTATTGTTAGCCGAGGATGGGGATGGGCCTGTCGCAAGCGAGTAAGTGATAGACGTGCATCGAGTATTTTTTGTGAGAGTGTGGACGCTTGGAGTGTGAGGGCTTGCGCTTTCTTGTAATCTAAGCTAATTGTTAGCATGGAACGTATGAGAACGCAGGAGTCCACGATACACACCTTCTTCTACGAAGCCAGAAAGTGCTCGAAGATCATCCCGTCTTTCTTCTAGCTTCGCTTTGTGCTCACGTAGCGCGGTCTTCTTCTCCCCGTTTCGTACTCGGAGTTCCTCATTTAGTGCAGGTGTCACTAGCGGGGCATCGTCACTGACAATAGTCTTCACGTATTTATCTTTCGCATTTTGTTCCAGGTAAAGAAACTTAAGCTTCCTTAGGAAAGACTATCATCAAGGATCGACGGTTGAATTGCCAATAAGACATTAGCATGATTTGGAATATGTAAAGCACGTACGATCTGCGCTTGTACGTCACTCTCAACAATCTTAGGATCTTTGAGTCCCAGAGCGCCATCTTCACCAACCCATTCTTCAATCCCATCCCAAGTATGTGTGGACAGCTCAGCACGAGCATTAACTATTCGGAGTCCAGTTTTTGCATCATCCAGCGCAGCCTGAAGGTCTTTAGCGGTGATCAAATGTGTTGCAGACGACGCCCCTGCAGCTCTAGAGGTAGTGAGGTCAATAATAGGAATAGGTTCAATCATGATTGTAGTAGAAGTATGAGTTGAAACTAGTGTACGGTGAATTTCGGGCTGTCCCAAATTCACATGGTAAATTTACCATGCGCCCAGAGGCAGTCTAATTCACCAACGTGAATCACAGTAAATTAACACGTCTGTATATTAACGCTAATTTACAGGTGAATTTGGCCAAATCTACAGTGAATTAGGGTGAATTAGATGCTCCCAGGCCACTCGTCCCAATCAGAAGCATCCGGGACAGGTGGGGATGAGTTTTAAGCAGCAGCCTTCGTTGTCAGCCCGGAAACTGACTGTGAAGGTTGTTTCCCAATGGAATCAAGCAGTTCACGTAGGTAAGGTGCACGTAAATCAATACCATTGGATGCTGCAAGTACAAACGAGCCTTTTTCTGCCATCTTGAACTCTGCTGCAAGAGCAGGTGAGTCATTCAGCCAATCTGCGCCGTCGTCAAACTCGTCTTCTGAGTCCGAGTTTGATTCTATTGGTCTTGCTTCAGGCGGAGGAGGTGTTCGACCAGCGGCAGGCAAATCTTCAGTGGCAGCACGCTTGCCAAGGATCGTGGATTCCATATCGCACCACTTGACGAGAGGTTTGTATGGTGTTTTCAATTTCTGTGAGGTCACTGATGAGACTGAGCACAGTGCGCGAAAATTGGTACTCACGTTCGAATCGAAATGATGCCATTGCCGGATTTTAATGTGATCTTGAAGTGTGCCAATTTCCTGCCTACTTCGCTGAGGAGAGTTAAGCCAATTAATCGTTGACATGGTGCATTCATCTGGCATGGATGTCGGAGACACTGAAAAGGCCTTAATTGCAAGAGGCTATTGAAATACTTAGTTTGTGACTTAGATGTGGGAGCCCTTCTGACTTACTGCAAGAACATTAGCTAGCTCATCTACTTGCAACATTTTCCACCAGTCAAGAGCGCTTTCGTTCGATCTCATCTTCCGATTAAATGGGTCCACGCCTTTGATGTAGGCTTGAAATTGAGTCCGAAAAGAAGCCAGTGCGTCTGTGGGGCTGAATTCTGCAAGTGTAGGATTGCGTTGCTTCATTTCGGTTACTGGATCAGGATACTTTCCGGCCTCGTATGAATCACTGTACTCGCGCCATAAAATTCATTGTAGGGCAACAGCAGCACGGGTCACCATATTCTGAGGAGGCTTCGTAGCACAGGTGATGACTCCAGTGGCAGATTGGGTGATTGTGAGAGTTGGGCCTGCCATTGGGTTGACCTGCTTGTAGATGGGTGCATTTTGGTATACAGGAATTTGAGAGGGGCTGATGCACTGCTGGCTGCTTTTGGCGCTTTTTGGTAGTGGTTACAGTGGGCTTTGCTGCCGTCATGCGAGAAGGTAACTGAATTGCTGGCAAGTTATTTTTTGCCCCGATACAATAAAAATGAGCTTACTTCAATGCTGGCAGTTTTGAATGCAGCTACTGCCGCTATCGTGAGGTCATCCACCCATTTGACGAGAAGTACCGTCTCTGGAGACTCATGATATTGATCTAGGAAGCCCCCAAGCACATCGGTCACAGCATTCAGGCTAGGTCCGCGCTCCTTGAAAGAAACGGGACCTTTGTCACGCTGACCCATGCGCAGTTTGAGTTCCTGATTCAGCGCGCCAATAGGACCATAATCCTCGATGTTCTCGTCATCCAAGATAAAGAAGTCGAAGCCGTACTGTGGGCTTGAAGGGTCTGCGAGAGGAATTGTTTTGGGGAGGTTTTGAAGATAAAGAGATAGTAGCTGTAGTTTATTTTTCGTTTCACAATCCATAGATGATACTTCGTCTGTTCGATGAGCTAGCCACTATAGGTATTCACAAAAATTCACGGATACACCACCCCAGAACCACCACAGAGATGCCCGATGCGAATCCCAAATTCACCCAAATTCACACCCCCAAAATGCCCTTCCCAGATTCACATGTAAATCAACACTAATTCACAGGTGTAAATTAACAGGTGTAAATTTACACCCCTCTATTTGACCGTACACTAGTTGAAACGGTCACGACCTGACGCGGTCACGTGCTCAGAACGCGAGGTTGCGTGAATTTTGAAACCGTCTAATGAAAGTGACTCTTTAACTAAGCGACACAATCTCAACAAAAAAATGGGGCGTGCAGCTGGGCCCTGAGGCGGCCCGCCTGGCACTGGTCCTAATATTTAATATATAGGTTCGACGTCGTCAAAATTAACCTGGTGCCTGCTTCACGCTTTACTTATCACCTCCATCAACATTTGACGGGTGTGTCAACATCTACCGTTTCGTTTCTGTGATCAGCCAGTCAAGACCATCACCCTTAACTTGCTTGAATTTGAAAGTGTTTCGCTTAGCACCAAACTATCATGTGAGCAGCTGTCGCTTCAACCTACGTACGCTGTCGACTTTTGCCTTCGTTCTACAGTTACTCTCATCCTGATTGCAGCCTCACGTCACCATTCCGCTTTGTGAGATCTTGCATGGTCCAACAACTGTCAAGCTAGATGATCTCTGAGTTCCGAGTCATAACATTCCTTGTGAACCGACCATCTACCATCATCTACGCTATGGATGGCGAATCCGTCGAGGTAGACAAACGGACGCTGGAGGTCGTCTGGTGCTGTTGGTGCGTTCCCTTGTTGTTAACTGACGTCCTAAAAAAACTTTTCTCTCTCCAAAGACCTACGCAGTTATTGAGCTTAAGCTGCATATAATTAACACAGGTAAGTGACTATCATTTGCACTCTTAGCTTAAACTCATGTATTGATGAGGTGAGAAATACCTGGTGGTTTCAAGGTATGACATATCATCGACATACCGTTGACTAAACTGTTGTCTTGAACCTCCGACATCGTCTGAAACCCACCGTGCTTCCGGAAATGGTGAGTACGCTCAGGATTACGGCCCACAAATATACTTTTTTTATCGCCGACTTGTGCAATGTCAGTCACTTGTCTTGATACTGACATCCTTATTTCTCAGACAGGTGGAAAACCCGTAGATTTGTACTGTTCCCCAAGTTGTTCATAGCTGGAATCGAGGCAAAGGATGAGCAGGTATTACTTCGACTCCACTACCAAGTTGGCAGCATTACTCTAGTGGTCTGAACAGGGCGACTGTAGTCCACGGGAGACGTAACACATGAGAAGTGGCATGCTCCAATGTCTACCAGCCCCGCATCATTGAGTGCAGCGCTTGGTTTTCTGTTCAGATGTCCGTCGTCTTTTGGAGTTACTAACCCTGCAGCTTGTACCCGGCTTTCTATCAGACCGAAACCCGTGACGTAGGCAGGGCCATCATTCTGAATGAACAAAAGCTGCGCCTACACCCATGTCGTGCACAACTGTCGTGATTGATTAGTTGAGCAGCCTAACCGCTCCACTTCCGTTATTTCGGTGACATGAATGACCTTAGCGGAGCTGTCGCCGTGTGCCGTCACGCGTCAGCTGGCAGTGACCATCATGGGAGACGCGAGTCTTCAGAAGTGTCACTTCATCATGGAGGTTGTTCTCCAATTCATTGTCCGCGCAGGAAAAATTTAAGTTATCTACGGACTTTAAGAGCGCATTGTCCCCAGGGTGACATCAAAAGGTATCATGATTCAATAGAGGACATGTGTTTGATAATTATGATTAACTATGCATGGTGATGCAAGATAATCGAAGGGATGTAGTCATTACCTATCCATACAATGAATTCTAGTGCACAATATGAGCAACGATAAAGCTGGAATACCCACAAACCTTCGCTAGCAGCAGCAGCAAGACCAGCCGCGACCATGTTCCCCGGTGTCTGCTGCTTGTTGTCCCTGTTGTAAATTGAGGTCTGGTGTTGGAGGTCCATGATAGTCTTCATCACGTATCAGGTCGTCGTCGACATGCCTAGGAGCATCCCCTGCAGCATTACGCTGCAGATCTACGCATCCAAGGCAGGTGATGACGAGTCGACCGGGCGTACCTGTAGACCCTGCGCACAAGCAACGTCGACGATGGGTGGCGTTGCATGATGAGGCGGCCGGGTGAATATGTGTCGTAAGTGAGTCTTGAAGGAGGTAGCGATAGCGACCGGTGGTGTGGTGATAGGAAGTACAGGCGGAGGAGCTGAATGAAAGGTTCTCGTCATAGCGAGCATGAGTCTTTTAAGGCGCCTATGGCGCTGTTGAAGTTGTGGCCTGGAACTTTGAGAATGCTATAATGAACAATGTGAGAGAGAAAAGAAGATCTGCTGTTGCACGAACTTGATGCATTCTGTGGAAGAAATTGGGTTCTGTGTCATAGCTATCTTGTTCTTGCCCTGGGATCTCCGCCTGTATACAGGTCAGTAGCCAAATAGTTGAGGAAGGATGTACATACGCCAAGAATACGGTCATCTTGCGCAGCCAACGCGCCACATTGCTCCTTGAATTCTGGGTGACATGTGGGTGAGTATGATAGCTGCAGGTGACGTCAATAAAGACTTACCGTTGGACCAATCGAGGCAGCTGGCCTTCGCAGTTTCGTCGATGCCATCGAGCAATCGCCGCCTTCCTCGGCAATGCTGAACATCATACTCCCCCTATCTCCTTCATTCCTGATGGTGCAGTTGCTACTCCCCAGGCGACCATGCTACAGTAGTAACGTGCGTAAGATCGGTGTCTGCAAGCATTTCTAGTTGGTGCTTGTTCGACAATAGGTCGGTGATGATCACCCCCGAACGAGCAGTACCGCTGGCAATTTTCTGGCCGTCAGGCGAAAATGCTAGCCATGTCAGAGCATCAGTCGCGTCAGTGCTTATTCGGCGGGACTGGTAGCAAATGCCCTTGAATGACGAGGTATAAGTTGAAGGACGTGTACAAATTGCGCGGTATACACACTTAAGTGCGAGGTGTGGATTAACTTGTTTTGTGGCAGGCAAGATTGAGATTTGGTGAGAATTGGTGGTGATTCTTGTAAAGACTAGTAATTAGTAATTAGTCTGCAAGCACACGTTAAACGCAACTGCCACCAGATAAGAAAAGTAGCTTGGACATCACATGCATCACATCCTGAACCAAAGATTAGAGAGGTGGTATAAATATATTTTACGTAGATGCATCTGGCAGTCCCCACATACATACACCATGCAATACAACAAGAGAGTGACTAGTGAGGTATGGCGTCCTCCCGAAGCCAAAGCAGAGGCGCAGCTAGCAATTATAACAACAACAATTCATCATCGCGTACACTTGCTTTTACAACACTTACTTTTTACTTCTATGCACAGCTACTATTTATCCATCCATACTGAATAGCTCGTCATCATCCGCCGTAACAACAGGCTTGCTCAGCGGGCTCTGCGCGTGCCAGTTCCGGTTGCCAGGCGTGCCACGCTGAATACCTAGCGGCGAGCCTTGCGTTGGCGAATGCGCCAGGCCGCTGTTCAGTGGTGACCGCGACGTTGCTGCAGCAGAGTATGACAAGCGCGAGAACATTGACTCCAGGCCCGCCATCGAGCTCGAGAGAGGCATGCCTCCTACATCTGTAGCGGGAAGATGATCACCCTGGTTCGCAGAGCCCCCGACCCAGTCCTGGTTGGGGGAATATGTACTGTTGTTAGAGCCAGGGCTGAAGGCTGCAGCTGAGGAGGGCGACATCGTCATTGGGAGTGCGTGAATGCGGGAGTAACCTGCCGCAAGCCCCTGCGGCAGACTTTGCCCCGGTGCGTGCGCCTGCAGAGCCCGGATGGAAGGGGAAATAGCAGCTGGGCGTTCCTCACCCTCACCAAATGGAATAGGCCGTCCAGATGCGTGTTCGTCGAATGGCGTGCGATGACCGCCAAGAGAGCTGATCCGCGGAGGAGAGAATGAGGTTGGGGGTGGGTTCTGAGGGGTGGGGGGCTGTAGGGGGGATCCAGCAGGTCGGCCGAGACCAGAAGTGGAACGCTGGATGCCACTTGGCTTTGAGTTGAGGTAATACTGGTGTAGGGAAGGGAGAAAAGCGGCAGAAGCATTGGATGGAGAAAGAAGGGAAGAAGATGGATTCACGTCTTCATTAGTGAAGGAGCGTCCTCCGAAGCCACTCGAGGATTTGAATGAACTAGGCGTGCCCACTGCGAGATTGAAAGCATGAGATGTATCAGGAGAGCCGGGAAGCCCTCCGGTCCGCTCTGCCCAAATAGACTTTACGTCACCGAGGAGCGAGGTAGCAGGCACGGAACGTGAATAATGGTGGCGGGAACCCTCAGCTTGCGAATGTGCAGTGAGGAAGGGAGGGTCAAGACCAAGACCATTGTTGTGTACCTGAGCAGGACGGACAGAATTCGTACGCGACATCCTGCGAGAACGTTCCTCTGGAGTCAAAAGGTCATTAAGGGAGCTCGGCAGGAACTCCTCGAGGTCTTCGTCTTCCACAGCAATCTCGTGATCGAGACCCCGCATATTGAGACTTCCGTCCCCACGAGTGACAACTTGCGAGGGGACAGGGCCAAGCTCTGTCTTCCACGTGCCGAGAGATGCTGCGAGCCCAGAACGATGTTTCGTGTCCAGTATCGAGGGTTTGGCATCATAGGACTGGAATACAGTCTGAGACTGAGAAGGCAGCGTGGATGAGACTGGAGCAGCAGTAGGCGATGTGCCAGGTGAAAATCCATTGATGAGCCCAGTGCGGGGAAGGGAGCCACGTGGCGGGGATCCAATGGGGCCAAGATCCGCAGAATCTGTAGGACGATGTGATAGACCTGAACGTCGCGTGCTAGGCATGCTGAGAGGAAGTGTTGGCGGGGAAGGACTTTTGCGGTCTTCCTGAAACTCGCTAGCTTGTGCGGGTGCTGGTGACTCGGGTTCGAGTGATGGAGTAGGTCGTCTCTGAAGAGGCGCTACTGGTAACACTTCTGCATCATCTGGGAGAGAAAATGAAGCGAAATCGGTATCTTTGAGGGGTGGGGCGGGGGCGGATGGGGAAATTGTAGCCTTCAACGGCATGGAAATTGGGGGACGAGAGGAGGCGCTAAGAGACCTTGTGGGAGCTGTAGAACCGGAAAGAAGACCTCCACGAACATTCCCTGCAGCAGAGGCGTTTCCTGAACCATTATGCATATGAGGATCTTTCCTGGCACTCCTCCCTGCTTTTGGGCTATCCTTTGAACCACCACTTCCCGCAGCGTTGGCAGCGAGCTGGGCCGACTTCTTATTTTTCCTGTCCATGGACATACTCTGGCCAGGAAGAACGTGTGCTAAAGCGCATTTGTGACCAAATTTGCAGTTTCCCTTGACGAACCATGCACAGACGTCCTTCTGCTGCCCAGGCTCTTGGACGTTATGGGAGAATGGACAAGAAGAGCCTGCTGTGCAAGCGCCGACCTTGAAGAATTTACAAGGTACATGGGACAGATCTTTGGCTAGAAAAGAAAATATTAATTCTAGGAGAGGAAGTGGAGAGGAGACTGGTAGTACACTTTGAAGAAGACTTCGACTTGTGAGATTTTTCCTTGTCACGGTCAGAATCTGGATATCTCTCAGTCTCATGCTCTGAAAGTTTTTCAGCGTCCAATTTTTCGTTGGAAGGCATGATTAAAGAAGATTGGAATAAAGAAGGGAGGAGGAGGAGGAGAACGGAACGAGCAGGAGAAAACCTGGGTTAGAGCTTGGCAGGTGCTCGGAGATTGCTCGTTAAAGGAATTAAATTATTATCATGTTGATTGATAAGCCATCAGCAATATTAACCGAATAACCCCCCTATCTTTTACCCGATCTCAACCCCCCAATATTAACCTTGTTATTGTTCGGCATGTAAGTACTGTCCATCCATCTGCTCTCTATCTTCCGTGAGCTTAATTGCAGACCATGGATCTCTCTCTCGAGGATTTTTGCGCTGATAAATCTTACCGGATTCTCGAGCTCATCGGAGAGGGCGCATACGGTATCGTCTGGTATTGTCATATCCTGTATCGGTATTACAAGTCAATTGCTCACTTGTCTCTCAGTTCTGCCATACATCATCCTTCCCAACGCAAAGTAGCTATAAAACGCATAGCACCATTCGATCATTCCATGTTCTGCCTTCGAACATTACGCGAGATAAAACTCCTTCGCCATTTCCGTCACGAGAATATCATTTCTATCCTCGATATCCTCCAACCTCCAAGCTTCGATCAATTCAGAGAGGTATACCTCGTTCAGGAACTCATGGAAACCGACCTACATCGCGTCATACGTACACAGCAACTGAGTGACGACCACTGTCAGTATTTCATTTATCAGGTACGCTGCAGAATACATCTACACTCAATATATGTTTTGGTACCAAACGATCTCCCCTCTTGCAAGGCATTACGTGCCTTGAAAGCACTCCACTCCGCAGACGTTCTCCACCGAGACTTGAAGCCTTCTAATTTGTTATTAAATGCCAATTGCGACCTCAAGGTACATGTCGTTAACTCCGTTTCACACATGTGCACAGCTTTAAATACCCCCTAGGTATGCGACTTTGGTCTGGCTCGTTCTGCCCGACCACCGCCAAATGTCGCTAATGATAGTAGCACTTTCATGACCGAGTATGTCGCGACTAGGTATGGTTGATTATCAGTTCTCCACAAAATTTGTCATGACCAACCCGGCATCTTAAGATGGTACCGTGCACCTGAGGTCATGCTTACCTTCAAAGAATATACTCGCGCCATTGACATGTGGAGCGTCGGTTGTGTCCTTGCCGAAATGCTCAGCGGGAAACCTCTATTTCCTGGACGTGATTGTATGATTTTTCCCTTCATCCCTTGCCCAGTTACTCACGTTTACTAATTCCCATCGCTCCATCAAGGTAAGTATAATCCAAATCATGCACACATTATATGAATCCCGTGTCGCCCCTCAATCTTGTTAAATTAGATCACGACCAGCTGTCAATTATATTAGACGTCCTCGGCACACCCTCTATCGATGACTTCTATGCCATCTCCTCCCAGCGATCAAGAGAATACATCCGTGCACTGCCGTTCCGCAAGAGCAAACCATTCTCCCAGCTCTTCCCAGCCGCCAACCCTCTTGTCAGTGTTACCCCATTTTCACTGCATGTCCACAAGAAACTAAGACATTCATTTCCATAGGCAATAGACTTCTTAGAGAAATGCCTAACATTCAGCCCAAGACGACGAATAACTGTCGTCGAGGCTCTACAACACCCTTACTTCGACGTTTGTATTTCCTTCTCAATATTTTTTCCCGCTGACAACGTGCAACAGCCCTTACCATGACCCTGATGACTGAGCCCATGGCTGACCCCATTGACCCCTCGTTCTTTGACTTTGACAACGGCGAGGCTCTAGAGAAAGAAGATCTCAAAGGTACGCCGAGATGCCACTGCCATGTGTCCATCCATTGAGTGAAGCTTCAGTACTTATTTACAAGGAAATCACAAATGCGCAAGCATCTCAGCCATCACTCTTGTTGGCTAAAGACGCTTAAATGTATTTGATATCGATACCCTCTAGTGTAGCATCGTATTCAACGGACCTGGTGTATGTGGCACAATATTGCATGAATATAGTAAGAAATTCAAAGCTTGACACAGGAGCTGCTATTTTAGGATGCAGTGCCGCGCATGAGTATGTGGGCTTCTCATACCCGGCCCCACGAGGTTCTTGTAGATAGGCCTGACGCCATTCAATCATGACACTACCATAAGTTCCTTCGCGTTGCTGCCATGGGATGACCCTCACGCAGCGATTCACACTTTCTCTGTGGCCAATCGATTTGGGGCGTTTTTATGGATTATAATACTGAATGCATACATAACATGCGCAAGTCCCCCTTGTGCATATGTATGCCAACCGCAACATAATGTGTCTAATGTACGCCTGTAGACGCAGTCACTGGTAATTTATTACTGTTACTCCAGCCGACGTTGCTTCATGATGCATGATCCCCTCGCGATCTACTGGCGTGAACCACAATGTGTGTGTTCAAAGCAAAGCTTACCTGCGAGCAGCAGAAGAGCAAATTGAATCAGTAGCCAACATGGTCATCATTTCATGCCGCCTCGCTCGATTAATTCATGGCAACCACCGAACCCTCGGATATTGACTCTCACACCACCCACGTCATAGACTAACATGGTAACCATGTCCAGACACGATCAGATTAGTTCAATTTTTACCCTTCCTTACCTCGACTAAAGGATATACAGGGAATCAGATGGGAGAGTGGCAAAACACCACGTCTTTCCGGGAGGCAATTTACTTCAATCCTGACTGTCTATGCGCATAAAACATTCTCTTCCCCTTCAAGTGGTCTACCTGCGCAAGTGTAACCATGATTTATGACCCAACAATGCTCACAGACAGGGTTTTGTACGTACCGCGTTAGCAGGTCTGCATCTCCGATCTACGGCGTCCAATGCGGAATTTTCATGAAAGCTTCAACAAGAGATTGTAAAGAACGTGTTGCATTCCTAAGATCACTCGGTGATTTCTAAGACCGACAAACCAACCAAAGGACACCATGATAGGATACGTTAGACTGAATGTTTCACTCTACGTCGCCCTCTGACGCAGGGTTTGACCCATCATCATCACTGAGCATAGCATGATTTGGATTCCGTACGAGAAGATCCTCAGTGCTTCTAGCTGCATCTTCTAGACATGAGATAGTGAAACACACAAGTAAAAATGCAAACCTTTTTCCCTGCGTGATTCCTCGTAGCTTTCCTGGAGCTCTGCAATAATGGTCTCCTGCATCACGGCAACCTCTTCTGCCGATGAACACGTTTGGTATCGTTTGAGGTATGGACTACCATCAATATTTTAATCATACAGAACAGTATAATCGAAAAAGAACAGCACCCATTGACTTTCCAGAAAGAATCGCCCCACCCAAACGAACTGAGTAGGGTCTCTGCATATTGATCGAACCCTGTGATGTAGAAAGTTGCTGCAAGCGCCTCGACACAATTCAGCCGCCACGGCTTGCCATAATTGGTGGGGTTGGTGGCAAGCAGGTATGGGACTGCCAATGGACCGTCATCGACCAAAGATGTGTAAGAATCAATGGACTCACGAAGCCGTTCGTGTGGGCTGGCAATTTTCGAGAATGGGACATCGTCAATGCGGGCCCAAGAACATTCAACGACGGCGACACCGTCTCGTCCGACGATCTGTTTGTCTGCTGGGCTCACGACAAGGGTTCCCTTTGGACTGGTGGCAAACGAGTGATGTTGGAGTGAGTATGAATGGACATTTGGAACGGGACAGACGCACGATACGACCACACCTCGAAATCTAGATCCCACCCTCAGTTCTGTTATAAGACCGAGGCGGGCGAGTTTCTTCCCAGAGCATCGGCGTGGATCACAGTGATCGAAGTCCTTGATTATTTGTATTTTATAAAACGGCACAGAGCAAATGCCAAGTCAACACACCCACATCGCCACGGGTACATCAATGTGCGGTCGCCCGGCTGTGCGTTTATGAGTGGTCGTTCGAATCCTTTATTAAATCACTCGCATTCAGTCATCTTCACCTGAGGAATGATTTGAGCTGTCATCTTCGACAATGCTTGAAGGCTTGGCGGAGTCCTCGGGGAAGCTAGACGATGGCTGGAATTGCTGAGAGGTTCTTACGCTCCTATGTCGTTGTGCGCGTCCACCACGCCTTGGTCTATTCACACGGGAGGACGAAGCATTCGGAGTATTCTTTTTGCCCATGACCGCGTTTATACAAGAACTCTCCGAGCTTTCGAAGAGCTTAGAGGATATCGAATTGGTTATGTAAGCAGATGACATTTCAGAAGTTGTCAAGTTACTAACAACAGTGGCTTAAGTGAAACCATTCTTCGATGTTCTTCACGGCCGTCTGTCTTTCGAAAGCCTCGCGGCGAGCTTTGACGCCCAAGCGGGGAAACAAGGACTTCTATAAAGGTGAGCCAAGTAACTTTATCTCTTGGAATTATGCAACACATTCGCTACCAATTTCTCATTTGCGTCGGGATGTCTCTATTTGTGTCTTCCGTCTAAACGACAGGTCTCTCATTTCGACGCTCACGCTGTACACAGGAACCAGACAAGCTTTTCTCCCTGGTGGACACCGCACAGGTGCCCCAGGGAAACATGTCATCCGAGGCGCGTCGAAGTACCGTTTACTGGACGAGAAAGTGAGGGTATTCATCGCGCCAAGCATAGAGGAAATTAAGAAAAGCGAGGTGCGCTCTCATAGGTGTTGTTCATTTGCTGCTTTTCTGACTACGTCTGCCTCGCTATTTTTCTGATTTGGATCCTCTTGATCCTTACTTACGAACGCGTATATTCGCCCCTCGTCCCATGTCTCCCCCCGTCAATTGTTTGCCTGAAACTAGCTGAGGCCATACGTCGGGAAGGACGTTAAGCTCACGATGGTACAGAAGAGGGAGCTGTGGAATATTATGCCAAAGTCACCAGCGTCGTCAAAGTCTGCACCATCAAGCTGAACGAACAATTTTTGTTTTAGTGCCCGACTCTTATGTACTATATCATAAACCATAATTTCATGCATACCTTCCATGGGCCAGGGTGCAGGTAGCGGTCTTCATACCATCCTAAAATTTCCTGACGTATCCTGCCATGGCAAGCCCGGATTGTGTTTCTGCGTAAACCCCAAATCTGATACCGTTCATTGATAGCGAGACAATAGATTTAAGCCAACTTTCTCAAGCCTAGGCTTGTATCAATTGGAGTCTAGATTTTGTCCAGACGACGTTTTGAAAAATCATACAATTTGCCATCATATGCATGTTCACTGTTCAGTAATCTAATAACTGACATTGACTTTTGAGTAAAAAAAATGTTTTTTTGTGATATATGTTGCCCTATCCCCTACTTCACCTCCACCCGCAGCACGTTGACACTGTATGCTGGGGCAGTATATGAGAAGCTCTTACCAGTTTTAATCTGTGAAGTGACGGGCGTGACAGCGTTGGGAGTCTCGGGTGAGTTGCTTGCAGTGGCAGATCCTGAGAGTACTGTCGCACTGCCAGTACCCTGAACACCGACAAAGGGAAGCTCGAATGACATTTCTTCAGCTGTCATGCCCGCATTGGCAATCTTGATAACGGAATATGAACATCGTCGCAACTGACAGGATAATAGACCTTTTAAGTACCTTGATGATAACCGTGTTGGTAGGTGCATCACGCGTGACACTCCAGTGGAGTGTGCCCATTTGAGGCAGGGTGCTTGGGAGATATTCTGTTCCATGGTTAAGACTAAAGAGCTGCAGCAGATATTTGAGGACGCAGTTCTACTCAGATATCAGATACTAGTACCTGTTGTGCATAGAAGCTGGTTGATGGATACACATGCGATGCGCTGAGGGAACATGAATCTGATGCATATCTTCAATTGTTGTGAGCGACTCACTCAAAGGAAATAAGGTTGGGTGACCACTGATAGTTGGCAATGTTCTACAATGAGATCATTAGTGTTCACTCCAATTGTAGTATGCAAAGTCAGCTGACCATCAACAAGGGGGCATACGATGCAGCGAAGACGATGTCACTGTTACGCTCGAGTCCGGTCATGAACGCAGCCTCTCCTGAAGATCCTATCCTGGCGTTAGGTGCGGTCCATAACCACGACAGACCACATACCTTGCATGTTAGGGTATATGAGGCGACCGTCGGTGAATGTGCCATAGAGATCGCTGGCGTTAGTTGATGTAACAGCATATTCACCCTCAAAGTAGTAAGTGCCATCGCGCTTTTGACCGTGTCACAATCAGGTTCCCATTATGACGTGAGGCGAATGCAGAGAGCACGAACCTTGACAGGAATCGTAATAGAACGCGTTTTCTGCGAACCAGCCAGGTGTCTGGTACACGTGGTTATCGTACTGCTTTGGGATAGGATCGAGGGTGGGATATGAGGGGAGTGAGGTCGCGATGAACTCTGCCAAGAAATGTGTCAGTCAGAGGCAAGCTCCTGCAACAGTGTAGCGCTCACTCAGCTGAGGAAATGTAGCCGTCAAGCTGCCCACGAAATCTCTCCAGCGGTATATGTACCTGAGGTGTTTCATCGACATGCTCATTCATCCGTTATGTTTAGGTAAATAACGCACGAATTTGGTGCAAAGAAGTCTTCATTTCCAATTTCAACATACTGCAGATAGAATGGTTCTGGGTGACCAAGAGATGCACGCAGGGCAGCTGGTTTACTCGTGGAAGAGTCACCGATCACAAAGTTGATCTGGTCGATTGCCTGTTGGATGTATGGAGCGAGATCATTCTCAGGGAGGCTGGTCCCGTCGAGCGAGTACCCTGTATGTGAAATGAGCATGCAAACAATATGGACATGTAAGCCTGTTGTATACCTGCCCATACAGCCATAATAGGCTCCATCTCCATATCTTCGCAAAGATACATGTACTCAAGAAGACCGAGACCACTGAAAAAAGGAGGGAAATTTTGTTATTAATGGCGGAGTCAAAAGTCACGAGAATAGCGCGGACTCAGTGTTGACGTATCCCCAGTTACCCATACGTCCTGGACGGTCAATAAGGTTGCCTACTGTCGCATTCCATTGCCAGCGTGTAGAAAAGCTGTTGCCCTGGTATTACATTAATGATCCAGTCCACAAATAGGCCGGTAAAAAGTTATGATCACCTCCTACAAAGATAGTCAGCGTGGATGAATATGGCGCTATATGGAGCCTACCAAGTTGTTACCACCAGGAAAACGGAAGAACGAAGGCTTCATGTCATACAATGTCTATGTGCTGCTGTCAGAACACGTTGCTTCAACTCCAGATGAAAACATGCCTGCGCAATATCCATGCGCAGGCCATTGGCTCTGCCCTTGAACGTCGGGGGAACGAGAGAAAACATTGCGAAGTTGATCTTCTGTCCAATAGCGCTGGCACCATCGACCGTGACCGTAAAGATGTTGGTAGTTGACACAGGGCTTGAGGCAGGTGTGAGTTGCACCACGACCTGCTTCCAGTCTGTAGTGGAGCCGTGAACAGGGACAGAAGCGTTTGCATAGACTGCGCCAATTGAAGACTGAAGCATGACAGTGAGATTTCCAGAAAAGTCGGATGCACTTGGGAATTTGTAAGTAGAAAGAGGCGTTGTAAGTCCAAGAGGCGTTGACGTTGATGCCTAAGGGAAAACAGTGAGTCGATGTACAATTCCCGAAATTAGTTGGACATACCCCAATAACCTGCATTGCCGAATCCGACTTGACCAGAGGAGCCAGATGGGATGGTGAGCTCAAGGGAGTTAGGAAGGGCATCGGAGAGCGGGACGGGGTCAGCAATAACATTGATGGATGTGCCGTTGATTGGAGCCCAACCGGAGAGAGCTTCAATTGTGTCTAGATTAATTTCAGGAATTATAATTCAAGAGATATAGCTATGTGGATCCTACTTGGCTGCATCTGCTGGAAGGCGCGGTTTCGAAGCACTTGCAAAAGAATCTCAGGAGCAAGTCAGAAGGGTGAATTCAATGAAGTACTGACACTCTGCGTATATACCACCGTCACCGCTCTACAAAAGAGGGTGGACGTTATTTAAAGGCACTCAGATATTTTTTGATATCTTGACTATGATATGCTCTTACATACTGTAATGAAGGAGGAACTGATCAATAGGCCGCGGTCAAACATCAAATGAGACGTACGTTGATATCCTACATGTCACCGACATATTACATGTCAGAAAAGCAGGAAGACTTTCACCACAGTCTACTTGCCTCAAACATCTGTCCAACTGAATGGTATGTTAACGCAAAATATGTCACAGGTAGAAATCACAACTCACAAAGCAAAGGCGGAATGCTGTGGGCAGCTGTACCATCAACATTGACAGTAGTTACCGCGGCACCACAACTGGCGAAAATAATGCTTGCAAGGACACCGTTCAAAATGCAGGACAGCATCTTGCTGGGATAGTACGCATGACTGACTGGCCAGATGCCTTTTATAATGAACGGTCATAACGCCGGGGCAAGCCGGCGGCGGGCGCGGTGGAACGGGTGACCAATGCAGAGAAGTGGGAAGGACCATGCCACAAGACTCGCAAATGGCGTTTCGTGCAAAACGTTCTCCCCGAGCTTCATCGATTTTAGCCTGTGAATTGGATTTGTTTTGTCAAGGTTGACTACCAGTGATTATAACTAGTACTGGTGAAGGGTACCACAACTTTCCTTGCAATTTTTGAAGCCTCTGAAGTTGTGATCATGTATTGAAGCAAGGAGGTTCAATTACTAGTTGTACTTCCGGCGAATCCGGCTACTTGGGCGGCCCGGCTAATGATTTGGCCTGCCAACTCCAAGCACCCAATCCAATCTTGTGACGGACCTGCATGAAAATTATATCTTATGATATTCCGAACTTCCCGCGTGTGCATGATCATGAAGCTACCGTGGTCGTGACGGCGCGCAACACGTCATAAGCACCCAACAACTCCATAACACATTTCAATCAAGAAATTTATCCAGGGTTTCCATGGCAGACTCCTATGCATCATCCCAGGAGCAGGCCAAGTACATTCTTCTGATGCAGAGTTAGCAACTGTGAACCTGACATGATGTTTTCTGCGTGGAGAATACCTCCCAATAATACCGTGACAGAGGCAAGTCCTTGCAAAATTGCAAGCGAGTAATGGAGACACTTGGTAGACATCCCACATGCATTGGCCAGCGCCAAGGGCTGTGAGAGACATTCTCCTTGTGGTGGGCAATAACGGGACAAAACAGACAGTAAAAAGTCCATGCCTTTGCTCGTGACCGGTACGTAATATGTACACGGGGTTTGGGGTTGAAACACTTCACAGAAAAACTTTGATACTCGCTGTTTCTACCAGATTGCCATCATGGCGAACTCTTTACTGTCGCAGATACAAGCCCTCGGGGTTGTCGTGGATATCGACTCAATGGATCACAAGGCAGCCAAATCCCTGTCCGTCTCGACGACGTTTCATTCCATGACATCTAATCAGGCGATTGTTAATGGCCAATTACAAGTGCAATGGGACGCGAATCTGGAACCTCTTGTGTCTCAGTATGTCCAGGACGCTCTGATTGACATATCAACAGAGGATGGTATTTTGGAGGTGCTCAATCTCGTGGTATGCATGATTGGTACCAAAACGCATATCGATCACCTTGAAATTCTGTCATACAGACAGTCCTTCTAGCTAGCAAAGTCATTCCATATCTGGACAAGACGGGTAGGGTTCTCGCACAGACATCGCCTCGCACAGCGTACGACAAAGATGCTACCGTTGCACACGCAAAGGCTCTTGTCAATGTATTTGGAAAACACGGCATATCTAGGCGGGTAGAACAATTTAGTTCGCTTTGGAGAAGCCAGACTGATGGCGCTTTCCGCAGAGATAGGGTCTGTATCAAAATACCAGTCACCCCCCAAAGTATCCTTGCGTGCAAGGAGCTGGAGGAAAGTGGCATACGCACACTGGGAACATGTTTGTTCTCTGTCCCGCAGGCTATGGCAGCATCGCAGGCGGGATGTCTCTCTATTTCACCTTACTTCAACGGTAGGCTTCCTTGACTTGGTACAAGAACGCTCAATCTAATTAAAGCCCCAAGAATTACGAGTACACTTTCCTGAAGGTGCCTCCTCGTATATTAAATACAGCGACCCCGTTCGGCAGCATCCTATGTCACCAATCATATACTCCATTATTCAAACCTTCAAGGAGAGACAAACAAGCACAACTGTGGTGCCAGCGAGGTAAAAGTTGTTCTACTCTGAGATAATGGTTGGTCCACTCAACCCGCTTTGTGCAATAGTATCATCACAGTAGAAGAGGTAAGCATTTTGAAACTGATGAACTCCTGCGCGTTCATGCGTATCACTTTTGCAGGCCGTCGCTTTAGCAAGACTTCGTCCACATCACTTGACCATATCGGACAGGGTGCTCGCTTTGCTCGCTGATGCTCCCGGAAGATCGGATGATGAGTTGGCCGCTGTTACATTCAAAGTGACCGAAGAAAAGTCTGGTTGGTTTACTGCGTTTTTCATTCCAAACCGTGATCTTACTGGAATACAGTGTTTGATGCCGATTATCTGTCCAACAACGCAGCTGCCTTGCAAATCGCACTTTCAGATGATCCAGAAACCTCCCGGAAGATCAAAGAAGCTCTTGAGATTTTTGGTCGGCTGGAGAAGGAATCGATCCAGTTCTTGCGGAAGGCGCTGTCCGCTCATGAAGCCTGACCAGGTCGGACCTTACAACTGAACGTTCAATTGGGTTATCATGCCAATGTTATTGTAAAGCTTCAAAGGGGTAAAAAAAAAAGCCTGTATTTGGCAAAAGGTGCTAAACAGTCAGTGAATTTGTACAATATCTCAATCACAATCATTCCACGTACGTACGAGAAAGGTGGAAGTTCTTGCTCTTATACATCGATCGTGATTGAGGAACTTTCATCGACGAAGGGCAACATCTAGCATGCACAAAAGACGCTTGAAGTGGTATTTACACTCGTTTTGACTATTGTACGTACTGTGCAGTGCCGCCGTGACTGCAGATACTTAGATGGACTCCTGTGTCGAATCCATTGGATTGCACGCTAAGCCCGTAGCCTACATCTTCTCGGAAGACCTGGTCAAAGTGAGCACACTTCTGCTTTCAGAGTACCTGCCATTGAGTGATGTCTGATCCACTCTCTCGGACATTCTCTACTATTGGCAGATATCCTCACGCCTACCTTCGAATAGAAACCGTTCTTTCCTCGTCTATTCACTCGTGCAGGCATATGGACTTCTGAAAACATGCACTGGCCAAGCACCCCAACGATTTCTGGTTGTGCGACCACGACCTGCTGGCAAGAAAGAGCTCTTGGCTTACCACACTCATGACTATCTCGAATACGCCATGAACCAATCAAGCGATGCGCAGCACCTGCTAGGAGCTTCAGAGTTCGGGCTTGAAGACGTACGTATATCAAACAGAAATTCAGCCGTTTCGCGACGTGTCAGTGCATCTATATAGGATTGCCCCATGTTTCGTGGAATCAACGATTATATCACACAAGTCGCGGGAGCTACCCTGACCGGAGCAGCTGTCATTAGAAACGATGTTTCGGACATATCCATCTGCTGGGATGGTGGAAGGTATGTACTGGCTCAGTTTATCGCGAATTTTCCTTGCAATCTCAGTGTCATCATATCCAGACATCATGCCAAAAAAGCTCAGGCTTCAGGTTATTGTTACGTAGCTGATTGCGTTCTCGCTATCCTCTTCCTCAAACGAACAGTATCTTCTACACATCCGTTGAAGAAACCACGTGTGATGTATCTCGACCTTGACCTTCATTTTTCAGATGCAGTATCACAAGCTTTCTACAGACCTGGTTCCACGACTGCTGCCCAAGTTCTTGTGCGTGTATCTCCTGTAATTGACGACTTGTGATCCCTGTAATTGTCATTGTTTTTAGACGCTATCTATTCATCACGCAGCTCCAGGCTTTTTCCCTGTTTCCCCCCTTGCTTCCCTTCCGGACGTCAATGATCCAACCTTCGATCCTTTCACTTTATCAGTGCCACTCAAAGCTGGTGCATCCGCTAATACATTCCTCCGAATTTGGCCCATCATCGAACGTGTCAAGGACATCTTTCGGCCTGATTTCATTATAGTTCAGTGTGGCTTAGATGGACTAGCGGGTGATCCCATGGCAACCTTTAACTGGTCCTTGGGCGGCGAAGGCTCGCTCGGCTGGTGCATACATCGCATCGTTCACGAATGGCAAGGGAAGAAAATGTTACTCGGTGGAGGTATGTTGTACTTATCAGGTTATTGTCTCGTATACAATCCTAAACTTTAGGTGGTTATAACACGCCCAATGCTGCGCGTGCTTGGACATATCTCACCTCTGTGGCAGTATGTCTGAGTCTCATATTCTGGCTCGTGGCATATTGACAGTGCCTCACAGGGCGGAATTCCACTGTCCCTAGACGCTGATATCCCCGAGTATTCTGCTTACCTTCAATTCAAGCCATCATTTACGTTGGATGTACCCGCTGGCAACATGCAAGATCAAAACACGGAGGAGTACTTCCAGACACTAGAAGCCACATATGAAGGTATAACTGCGGTATTGCACTCGCGGATGGTTTCTGCAACACTCTAAGTAATGGATGGGTGTTTGACATCCATTAGACACATTGTAACAAGCCATACGAAATATGCACCTCTCTACAATGCAACAAGAACCAAATTAAAGAGACTGGACTGTAATATTGTACCCAACAAACCGCAATAACAACGGGCAATAAGCATTGATTGTGACTACTTACTAAGTCACAGGCAAGGCCAGCGCGGCTCATGAGTACTTCGTCCCATCCTCAGCAGTGCATTGTGAGAGAGCCTCGCCAGCACAGGGTGGCATCAACCCAGCGGGTTCATTCCCATTTTCCTTAAGTAACAGCGCCACTACACCATGTGCAGGGACGCTCATAGCCGTGAAGTCACGCACAGCGGTGCCGTTGTCCGTATGCGTCCACAAATCCTATCCCAAAAGATTAAGCAACGATGACTGCAATGTGATACGTGATGCGGGAGAGCCTACCCGGACGGAATACTGGATGCCGGCGCGAATCCAGGGAGATTCGGTGAGGTTAAAAAACATGTTGGCAGGTTCGCTCAACGTGTTGATCTGGAGTGTATTGATACTGAAATCATCATGATACTGAGGTTCTGAAATGACGTACAAGCATGAAAACTGTTCCGTTCTCACTGGGACCGCTCCAATATTGAGCAGGGTGTGTTGCATCGTAGGTCCAGTCAGGCTGTTTGGCCAACGATAGGTATGATGAAAAAATGAAGGCAGTAACGTACATTGATGCCCCATCGGAAGGGCGAGATGCTAGTACCATATATGGAGTCCTGGTTAATTGCAATGATCTCTTGATTCTTCAAAATGCTGAGCATATCCTGGCTTATTGTGGCGAGCTAAGTGTCAGGAGCACTGGTGAGTTGCGAGGTCGAGGATGAATAAAGTACCAACGTTGGTGCCAATCAGCAGGGGGGCCTTGACAAGAGCCCATGCAGTGAAATGGGTCTTTGCTTCGTCGTACGTGAGGTCTCCATTACCTATTTCGAGCTGATATTTCAATAATAAACCAATAAAAAAAGGTGCTTGGTGTTGCAAACCTACCATGTCGAGATCATTGCGTCCATAGTAATTAGTAGCTTGAGTAATGAACGATGCGCTGTATTAAGTGTCAGGGAAATAAAAGTTCCTTGAAGCAATAACTGACGAGTTGATGATACTAGAAAGTGAGCTCCATTGAGGCGCAATATCATTATCGATCTAAGCAAATTCCCAATCAGCTTGTCGCCAGAGATTAATTGAGAGGTGACAAACTCTCCAACTGTGAGCCATTTGGGCACCCCACCTATTCTTTCATGTGAGACAGTGATTATCAGAGCAACATCGATACTCACAGCCAGACTTGACTCTGAAAAGGTCGTTGATTATGTCAGATACCAAACAAATGAGTATAGGAGACAAGACTTACCCAACCCCACTCACACAGACTGAATATGAGGGTTGTGCCAGTTTTCTCCGCCACCGCAGCAAGAGCATCTGCCATACGCTGGTATTCTATGACCCAAGATATTTAGGAAATAGACTAAGGTGTGAGGATTTCTACTCACTTCCAATCATGCCCTCCTGGATGGTATCATCAAATGGAACTAGAACGAAAATGGCTAACATTATCTGGTAGTTCATGGGCACTGATATGCTTACTGGCGCAGTTGTCATATCTAAATCGAGTTGTTAGTAGCTATCTAGTCATGCTTACGTGTAGTACTTACTTGAGGAAGTCGAAACCCCAGGATTGAAAGGTCATCGCGTCCTGTTCCTCATGCATGAAGGAGCCAGGATATCCAGCGCAGGTGAACCAGCCAGAGTCAGAATACTAGAACTGATAGTGAGAAAGTATCTACTCGTGAAAAGTAATATTCATACAATGCCTGCGTAACTGGGAAGTACATGAGAATGGTGCGGAGTCATGGAGAATATATGTACACGTACAAACCAAGAGGCATGGAGCTTATCTGTGAGGCTGTTCATGTTTGGAAACCTGACGCTATCTTTTATGAGGGTTGCTTAGCACATGATTGTGATGGATTTTCAGCGAAAACAAACCCGACATGACCTCGCCAGTAGCGCTCCGATTCTTCATAGCCCAGCAATCGTCAAGATTAACATGATTATAGCCAACAGTCCTATAACGAAGTACATCAGTTTGAATGTCTGATTTTGATGTGCAAAATGATACCAACCAGGAGGCCATACTCCTTCATGTATTGCGCAGTCTGGATGATGAGAGTCTCGTCGACGTTGCACTGTTGAATACTACATTGAGAACATCATTCTTGGATGAGAATGTTCACTCACTGCAAAGGCGTTCCAAGCTGACAGTCACAGGGGCTAATTGTCAATGGTGAGCTCCTGCACTTTCAACGACACGTACCATTGTAACCCATCACTACATCAGACATGTCAATGAAGTACCGATGCATCGTGAAGAGCTGAGAGACAGACCAGGCAATTTACCAACTCCGTTCGTGATAGCATTGGCAGAAGTAGCTGCACAAAGTATACCAACCAAAGCGCCGACGAACATCCTGGGCAGAGTAATGACTCGGAACTATTTGGTATGCCATAAATCCTCAGTGCTGGTATTATAGTGATGAGCGGAGGCCGGAAACTCGGAGTTGCTATTTGCAAAGAACTCGTGACAATCATTAAGCGCTAGCTACCAACCATGCTGCAGTAAATTATGAATTGGCTTTCCCGCCACAATTTGGCGTGAGTCCGTGACTTATCACGTCTTCTGATACTTGGTTAATTACTATTAGCACATGGTCAATTACTCGCGAATTCAAAATTAGGACTGGAACACAACCACTCTCACGGATTGTAACTTGAACCAATAATGTATGACGCGCAAAGACTTGAAGATGCGTGGTAACAGTTGCAAGTCAACAGAGAGATTGGCAATGCGGCGCTCTCTCGTTGTTGCCACTTCTTTCGTTGTCCACTGCGAGCCTCGGTCCCTGTAACCCTAAGTACTACGGGAGATGAAAGTCACAGGACAACCGGAGGCGAAGAGCGCAAACTGTGGCTCTGATAAACTTGAGTAAACAAGGTAACAAATACGGCAAAGCCAACCCAAACATCCCCCACACAAACAAGGGTCAACAGGGGCACCCGACTCGATCATTGTGCTAGATCAGCCTCAACAGCACTAATATCTACTACTGCTGTAGGACCGACACAATCAAACATGAAGCTTGTAAGGTGAATACTGCAGGCGTTTCTTTCGTCTTGGTCTGACATTTTCAAGAAGCCTTTCATTTTGTGCATTACAAAGATCGGGCGCTGACCCTTGTCTCCATCAGATTCTTGATGAAACTCAATAATGAGACCGTGACTATCGAGCTCAAGAACGGCTCTGTAGTTCATGGCACAATTACTGGTGCGTCAGATGGATGAAACTGACACAGTTTGCAAAATCTTATACCATTTTCAAAGGTGTGGATATGCAGATGAATACCCATCTTAAAACTGTCAAGATGACAGCTCGTAACCGAGACCCGTCATCCCTCGACTCTCTATCTATCCGCGGCAACAATATCCGCTACTTTGTGCTCCCTGACGCTCTCCCTCTTGATACACTATTAGTGGACGATGCACCAAAACCCAAAGGCAGGAAGAAAGATGATGCACGCGGAAGGGGACGTGCACGAGGAGGGTTGGTTGACCGTGGGCGCGGGCGAGGGAGGGGAAGGGGACGAGGAAGGGGTTTCTGATGGTTCAGGCCCGAAAATATCATGCTCGTATCGCATCGTCCTCTGTATATCGCGTTTCTGTTTCTTGTTAATGCTAAAATATTGCACCGAGCTACACATTTGCTCGGTTTGTACCAGTCATCTATGAGTTACCCTGCCAGGCTTCGCGTGTCATTTCGCAGATATCATTGCCACAAAATCACGACAAAAAATTGTTCGCAGACACGTGTGGCTGTGCAAGTTTCTTCCATGCTCCTGCGCCGTTTTGCGTCGACTTCAACATTGCCGCCAACTATCCGACAACTACTGTCTTCCCCGCAACCAACTAGTCAGGAAACTAAAGTACAATTGAGTGGTTGGATCAAATCTGTCCGAAGACAGAAAAATGTCACTTTCGCGGTGATCAACGATGGAAGTTGTGCTTCCGGCCTGCAAGCAGTCTTGAAGCCAGACGCTACCCCACACAAGTATGTTCTCAAGGCATTTCGGAACATGAAAGCTCATAATACTTTCCCCCAGCTTAACTAATGGCGCCAGTGTCCGCATTTGTGGCAATCTGGTCCAAAGCTTGGGCCGCGGACAATCATATGAGCTGCATGTCGAAGCGGTCGATGTCTTAGGCGAATGTAACCCGGAGGTACGTGTCAACGACGGATAAAAACTTGCCAATTGAAACTCTGTGAAGGCCTACCCTATCCAGAAGCAAGCTTTACCCGTGGAATTTCTGAGGGACAATGCTCATTTGAGGGCCCGAACGGATATCAGTGCTGCTATGCTCCGTCTGCGTGACTCTGTTCTTCGGTCGCTACATAGTTATTATGAGGTACTGATAGACATCCCATCGTCTGCCCTGTTGTTGACACGTCCAAACACAGGCCCAAGACTTCCACTACGTGCACACGCCCATTCTGACTTCAAACGATTGTGAGGGTGGCGGTGAAACGTTTCGTGTTTCGCCCGTTTCTTCATCCCCTTCCTCAGGACAATCGCCCGATTCGAGTGCACAATCCGAGTTCTTCTCGAAGCCGGCATATCTTACTGTGTCTTCCCAACTTCACCTAGAGGCCCTTGCTGCTTCCCTGTCTCGGGTTTACACACTTTCTCCTTGCTTCCGTGCAGAACGTTCTCAGACGAATAGGCACCTTGCGGAATTCTGGATGCTCGAAGCTGAATGGGCATTTATTGACCACGTTGGAGACGTATGCTATGTGGTTGAGGATACTCTCAAAAATGTCCTTCGATGTCAATCAGAAAATGCACTCCTTTGGAAAAATGGCGATGGGACAAAACTCAGATCTCTGGAGGATGCATCGCGCCCAGGAATCCCCTGGACACGCATGTCATATACTGATGCTGTCAAGGAGTTGCAGAAATACCATGCTTCTTCTCGAGTAGGATTCGAATTCGAGCCTGCGTGGGGGAGAGCATTGCAAAGCGAGCACGAGCACTGGCTTTCGGAACGACTTGTCGGTGGCCCTGTGTTTGTCACAGACTACCCATCCTCTTTGAAGCCATTCTATATGCGAGCTAATGATGATGGGCAGACTGTAGCGTGCTTTGATCTTCTGGTTCCTTTCATCGGCGAGCTCGTGGGTGGGTCACTCAGAGAAGAGAGGTCTTCTCATTTGGTTGAGTCTATACAGAGGCATGGGCTTAAGGAGGAAGAATACGGATGGTACGTGGATTTGAGGAAGTATGGGAGTGCGCCTCATGGGGGCTATGGGCTGGGGTTCGAACGACTGATTAGCTGGATGAGTGGGATTGAGAATGTACGAGAGTGTATCGCGATGCCGAGGTGGGCAAAACGGATGTTGTTGTAACATAGCGCTCTAGTCGATGTAGTGACAATGTGAGGCCACTAACGGGGCCAACTGAGCGGGTCTTGTCTGCGTGTGTGACTGGATAACTTTCCGTAGGCACAAATAATGTAGAATAGAATATCATCTCACGCTTTAGAAAGGTTTGCCGCGATGCCGGGCGTCATTTCGCCACGGCGTCTGTCATTCAATGCGCAAGGGTCTGCCCCCCCAATATATCTATAAAATTTGAATATGTAGGGGAACCTCCCCGGCCGCAGATTATTCTAACGCAAGCTCATAATTTGCCCCTTTTAGAAGCACTCACACCAGCGATATTCGCTGACGTAATCTTACCGCGCGGGACTAGGCTCCCACCAGCGCTAAGTATTCGATGCCGCTATATACTACTGTACTTCTCTGATTCCTTGTAAACTCTCGTACACTGACCTTGTTTCTATAGGTACTCGTTTGGACACTTTGTGATGAACCAAAGGTCCGAGCCTGATACTAGCGCTTGTACTAGGCCAAGGGATCTTGACAGCAGTTTCTCGTTATTTTCGACATCAACGTACGACGGACAATTTGCATCCAATGCGGAAGCCCCAACAAGAAATTCTCATCCGCCAACCCTACATTCTGTGCTCTTTGGGACAGAAACCATGTCAGGGTGGTCCTGTGCATTGCAATATATTGGCACGAAAGTTATTCCGTTGACCTATGGTTTGGTTTTTTGTATAGAATATCGTGTAATTTGGAAATCGTTTTTCAAGTGCCGAGACCAAGAACGTTGAGTCGTCGGATATTTTGCTCCTCGAGTTCACCATGCATGCATCGTTTTCCCTACATGATCGATTTATTTATATGCCAATATAATTGGTATACACATGGCTTCCGCATTTAATTGCTTCCGTGGTTTATACAGACGGAATTTACCCCAACTTTCCCCACGTGCAATATTATCGCCCACTACGCCAACAACTCCAACTGTCATATCCTTCAGCTAATATGAAGCCAGGAGATCCGCATCTTCAAAAAAACCCTCTCATTACCTATGGAGCTGGAGGCCCAACTTATACTGGTATGACAATTCTCGAGGCTCCATTGGAAGGCAGTGAATGCTGACCATTTCTACGCTCATCAGCTCGCTCGACGCTTTACAGGTCGTTCGTTGTCGTTCTTCCGTTTACCTTGGCTGCAATCTTGGGATATATCACATACTTCGCCACATACTTCGCCCATCGACATGACATCTTTCACCCCGCTCCTCCTGCTGCACTGGACGACCGAGTTGCTAAACTACCAGGTGCGTCTTTTCAATATCCAGTCTTCGCCAATTCGTTAACCTCATGTGGTGACCAGTGATGGGCTACAACAGTACGCTGTCATGTCCCGAAAAGTTATCAATACTAACCTAGCGTCTCACGCACAGCTTGGAACGCATACCATGTGAGTGCTATGGAGTTAGTTCTAAAGGTTTTGACTCAAATATTTCAGTGTGACATAGATGAGGACCTCATCTTGCAAACCGCACAGCTTATGAAATCGCTCAAATTAGCAGCAAGTATCGCTCGCCTTCGGCCTTTTTCAGGGTGGCTGAATTTGGGATCACCACTAGGACGCGGGGTATACTCATGTCAACATTGATGATTGTTACTCAGAGAGAAGCAGAAACGATGATGGAGATATCGTTGAAGGTTCCGCTATTTTTCCCCTAATGGTTCATATGTTAACATCCACGGCCAGACGCGACGAAGTTTCCTTCTGGAATGAAGGCCCTTACAGACAAGATTCATAAACTTGGACTGTGCGTGAGATGTTATATATAATCTAAACTTGTACTGAGATTATTTTTTGACGCACGTAGGAAAGCTGGCATTGTAAGGACTTGCCTCATTCCTGTGCTCTCCCTGACCGTGTCTCTGTCATACAGTACAGTGATTCGGGTTGGTTCACATGCCAGCTGTACCCTGGCTCATTCCAGAATGAGGCAAGGTAAGCAATTCCGTTCTTGGTCATTACATTATAATTATATCAAGCAGAGACGCAAAACGCTTTCATGACTGGGGTTTTGACTACCTCAAGTAAGTCTCGTTATTTAATTTGAGCAGCACTTCTTGATGGTGATTATTAACAGATATGATAATTGTGCTGGTACGTGGACTCGCATTGTGCCCAGTTCGTGATTGCTCAATATGCATCAGTTCCATTCGATAACATCACTCGAGAGAATATTATAGGAAGTATGTACTTGTGTTCTTCGCCCCTGTCAGAATCCTCACCGATGGGTCCAGGATACGAACGTATGGCAAACGCCATTTCTGATTTTTCACTGTCTTCTGGTACACCGCCCTTAATTCTGTCCATGTGCCAATGGGGAAGAGTAAGACTCTACTTGGTCGCAATTTTTGAATTATGGACTGTTTTTGCAGGAGCAGGGCTGGACTTGGGCCCGCAGATACGGGCAAAGTTGGAGGGTGAGATAGAGCGCGTATCACAATTTCCTCGAAGCTAACAAATATTCTAGACGACCGACGATATTGGTAAGCATTTGAACCCCCTGAAACTTTCCACTGAGGATGCAACTGACCGATGAGCAAGATCCGAACTGGCAATCAATCGTCAAAATATTAAACCAGTAAGGAAGCCGCGTTGCCTATTCTAGAGCAATTCATATCATCTCCCAGGAATTCGTTCTATACTTGGGCAACTGATTTTTACGGCCATAATGACATGGATATCGTTAGTCATGTTCTGCGGTGCTGTTGGCTGCGCTGACATGAATTTTTGTAGCTTGAAGTGTACGTTATTGAGAGGTCGAGTCTAGTTATCGCCTCACGAATGACAGTGGTAATGGCCCCCTGACGTACGAAGAAGCAAAGTCCCATTTCACTGCGTGGGCGCTCTTGAAGTCACCTTTACTTATTGGCACTCATGTAAGCCCGATCCCTGCTGACGAACCGTCCGCTCACGTACATACAACTTAGCTCGCTTCTGCTACCAAAGAAACCATTGAGATCCTGACCAATCCAGAAATAATTGCGATTCATCAAGACTCAGCCGTAGGCACTAGTATCTCACCTTTCCGGTGGGGCATTAATGTAAGTCATATCTACAGTCAATTGAAGGCCACGTCGTTGATGCCACGTTGCTTCGATAGCCTGATTGGGTTAGCAATAACACACATCCTGCACAATATTGGAGTGGGGAGAGTCAGAACGGGACGGTGTTCATGCTTGTGCGTGCTCTCTTTGAACGCGCTGTTCAAAAAATTAAAATATCATGCAGCTGAACACACTGGACGAACCCGCCGACATGTTCTTCAGGCTAACTGAATCTCCGTGGATCCGAGCTGGCAGACAATACACTGTCCGGGTAAGTGTCATCAACCATGCAGGCTGTCCGAGTCCTTCTGAATGGCTTTCTCTCTCTCTAGGACCTTTGGACGCATACAGACAACGGCACTGCAGTTCGCAACTTCACGGCGCATGCTGTTCCGCCTCACGGTGTTGTGGCATTGCTCCTCCAAGACGCGGGTAACGAGCCGGATGGCTTGTGGCCGCCCTGTGCTGTGTTGGAGTGGTGCATGCATTCCAACGGGTCTCGCATCGACTAATGAATGTTCGAATACTGAGGGCTTTTCCCAAGTGATGTATATAAGTTTGTATCACCATTGTATGTTGACAATATTTCATTGTACCTTGTATGGATAGAGGCGGAAAGGTTGTCTTTCGTGCCACGCTCAAGTCATTGCTGCCCGCATCTCTTCCGAGCAAGTAGGCACCTCAGTTCATCCTCGTGTAGATACGAGGTATTCCGACACTTCAGTATCCTGTCAAGTGGTTGGAAAACGTGGCCTAGTCGTCTCTGCCGTGTGTATGTGTGGCCAAGTAGCATGGTCTGCCTCGAACCATAAAAAGCAAGCACCGAGTCGCTCTAAGATTATCAGGTCAACGTCATGCATATTTTCACAGCTTTACTAACGTTCTACTATCTCGTCTCTCTCGTTGTGGTATCACCTCTAGATGTCTACGGAATAAACACCATCAGTATCCCGCTGAGTAGAATATCCAGTCATACAACCATAGAAGACGTGAAGGCACATCTTACGATCGTTTCTTAGTATGTTCTCGATTTTTAGCGGAAACGCGGTTTTTTGACATTCCTTGACATTCCTTAGTAAGTACGACATCACTTCGCGCAATTATGCGCTGAACACAGGCTCGCCTCACTCCTTGAGCAATGGCAGTCCTCCTTACAAACTCGGCGAACGTAGCACGGGGTCTCTAACTGATGACTGAACTCTGTCCCCCTAAAGGATCAGAGCGCCAAGTTATGGTATGGCTCGATCACAGTTGGAGAGCCTCCGGAAACATTCACAGGTAAGGACTTTCAGTCGCCTGATTATCTACGATCCATCGTGCTAATACCACTCAAGTGCAAATTGACACTAGGCTCCGCAGACCTGATTCTCTGTTCCGTGCGATGTGGTCTCTCCTGTGCTGGTCATCGGTGGTACAATGCCATATCGTCAGCGACGTCTCTCGACCTTAGTGCGCCGTTCGTAATGAAGTATGGAAACAGAACGGAAATGAGATGAATAAACAGACGTGGTGGAGTTGACTGGATATAAGGTTCGTCAGGAGACAAATTGCAATCAAATGATTCAAATCATGTTGCTCATTCAATGCCCACTCATCAGGCGATTAACCAAACACTCGGTCTCATATGATCATAGACACATACTATTCCGACTTAACTGCTTCCGATATGCCTGACGGACTCGCTGGGTTTGCCTTCCAAGGGATTTCTTCATACGGTGCTACGCCCCTTTTCCAAACCCTCCTGGACAGCAATGACCTACATTAGAACGTGTTCGGGGTCTATTTATCTACTCAGAAGGACAAAACCGTCAATGTATCAACCAGATACTCTTACGATTGTCCCGGTCACAGTCAAAGGTTACTGGCAGATCCAACTCGACGGGCTCCGAGTCTCCCGGAATGGAGAGGATATGATAGTCCCTACTGACAAAGTACAGGCTATCGTGGACACGGCGACGGCCCTCATCGTTACGAAACTAGAAAAAGCCATGAAGCACCACGAGGTCATTAAGGGCGCAAGGGTCTTTGATGACATTTGGACAGGTTGGTCATGCTTCGGCTTTGGGTAGTCACTCTGACAGATTTGATGCAGTCCCTTGTGATATAATCAGAAATTATACACCAACTTTGAAATTCGGCGGACAGTTGTTCCATGTCTCGGAAAGCACTTTCAACCCGGGGCCTGTTCACGAAGGCTCCACAGATTGCATCGCTGGCCTTACTGGCATGCCTGGGATTGGGGGTACGTCTGCTATAAATGAATACCACAGGGTCAAGCTCAAGCATTGAAGAAGAGCGCTAGTGAAGGGACACCCGAGTTGCAGCTGGATCGCTCAAGCCTCGTGGATGGAAGAATGAGATTTGCCGATATTTCTATTCAAGGTTGCATACAGACAGCATATGAAGATCTTATTACAGTCATCTCGCTTGCATGTGAAGTTTTACTGCGCGCAAAAGACTCGTGATAGAGCAGTCCTGAAGGCCTGACCTATAGAAGTTCTCGTGTGAAACAATGGCAGCGCATCTAGGTCAGATTGTCCTCGTGATTCAATATGAAAGGTGGTCGCAGTTGACTATCAGGTATGAGCTGCTCATTGGCGGGGTAGCCGTGCGACCACCGACTCGAGGATCGTTGGCAGTGTCATAGATCTTGACATGTAAACTAAATACAACCATTATGTTGCGTTAAAATGGCTCCGGAAGCAATGTGTGCCTAGTACGTGCTTTCAATGGTTAGGTCTGAAATATCGAGTCTAAAAGCACATCATCTGGTCCACTGAACTGAGCAGTAAGATCTTAAGACCAATGTCAGACTCCTGATGCGATCACAGAATGTATCGATTTTTCCTATGCGCCGCGCACTGGTTGAGGCTGTTCCCAAATTGCCAGCTAGAGTACCAAAGGGGCTCAAGTGGAGTGCGCACATGGCGTCGACGCAAAGCTTCCACGGGATCGGATGCTCCGTGCTCGTAATATGCAGATTTTGGTCACGGTGACTGGTAGCCCGATGATCAACTGAGTTCTGAATTACTGCTCTTCCTCTGTGGGATGGGTAGATCTTGTAATTGCCTGATCAAGCACTACAAAGTACGCGCCGCTCATCGTCCAATTGGTAATAATGATAGTCACCGACCAGCCTTTGCATCATATCGCGGACGCTTCGAGACGGTGACTCTCATTGAGGAATGAGAAGTACATATATATATCCGTTACTCCGCAGGCACGGTACAAGATCCTGCCACGGCGGAGAATGGGAACTGGGTCCGCATACCAATGATATCATATTACCATCTGACAAACATTGGGGGGCGGTGGGGCAACCATAAAGACTTGCAGACTATAAAGTGGTAAGGCTTCTACACTCAGTTGACCTACCTGAAAATTTTCACCGATGTCAACGCCGTCTACGTGGCTTATAACTGGGTAAGGTATAATACATATGCGCACATAAAGGCTCACCGTCACCCCATGGCCTGTAGTGCCTCACGAGGTATTGGCCTCGAGTTGACTAAGCAGCTCTTGGCCTCGCCTGACGCAGTTGTCTTCGCTACTTGCCGAAGCCCGCAATCAGCGACCTCATTGCTTGCATTGGGTGATTTTGTTTCAACGAATGGCACGCTGCATGTCGTTCGGATGGATGTCACAGACGAAATTTCTATCGTTAGTGCAAAAGAAGAAGTTGCAGGGATCTTGCAGAGAAGAGGGCTGGACTATTTGGTCAACAATGCTGGTGTCGTGAGTGATGTGCATGATGAATGATATCTTCTTGAGAACCGAACCATCGTCATTGTCAATAGGCACCACAAGATGATAGGACGACAACACTCAACATTAGCGATCTGTTATCAACATTTCTCGCCAATGTAGCAGGTCCTGCCCTGGTGATGAAAACATTCATTCCCCTGATTGAGCAGGGTGACAGACAAGTGATTGCAAATGTGTCGTCTGCATTGGCAAGCATAGGCACGGACTTTGGGAGAGAACACACATCATATTCGATCAGTAAATATGGGCTCAATATGTTGGTATGTGTGCCAATGCGGATCATTGTGTTATCGAAGATCATACTGACGACTGCGTAGACTTACAAGCTTGCAAAAGAGCGCCCGGACCTGACTCCATTCCTTGTCGATCCTGGTTGGGTCAAGACTGGTGAGCACCGGATATTAAGTCTCATTTTGGAAGTCATATCATGTGTCTGCAGATATGGGAGGAAGTAACGCAGTGCTGGAGGCGCATGAAAGCGTGGCTGGCATCATCCAAGTTGTGAAAAATGTCACAGCGAAGGATGCAGGGCAATTCATAGATTATACTGGAAAAAAAGTTCCATGGTAATAGTACTGTAGTGACGTTTTGTGCATGTTTGTCGGAAATTCTGATGGTTGAATGGGAGTTTAACAACGTTAACACGTTGCCGCCGTAACGAGGGATGTAGAAGAGTTGTGATCGTCTAGTCGATTATGGCATCATCATGGTCAACGCTATGATTTTTTTGGGCTATCTCTTTTCAAATTCTGGGTTCACACCTTGCAACACTCTGGGTCCGTATTCTAATGTGTACTAGTGGAGTCCCCCCTGGACTCCGCCTCAATACCATCGCACTGGGGAGTGTTAATCTTAGACTGATTCATTAGATGAACAGCTCCTCCAACTTCTTCCAGATGGCGCTCAGGGCGCGCATCTAGTGCATCCGAGCCCACCCGTAGTGACAGTCAAACATAGAAGCTGTGAGAGTTTCGCGGCCCCTGACTCAGGAAAAATTGGAGAAACCGGTATAGTATCACCGCACAAAAGAAACCCAGGATACAAGACATCCTACGACAAAGATGGAGGTCCATTTCCTGACTTCTCTCCGCCAATCATCCCATTCATGCGTCTCGCCTGCCAGTCTCAGAGGGGTGATAACAATCGTCGACGCCACCGATACAGCCGGTGCGTCTGGCTTCTGGGAGGTAGGGGGCGTAGAATCATTCTCATGACGGTTACTTGAGCCCACAATGTCCTGCAATGGGAAGACCTCAGCTTGTGCGACGCCTCCAAAGAAATCGGTAATAAGCGTCCTGTCCAAGGAACGGCGAAAGAGGTCAGACCGGATGCCTGGATGAGAGTAAATCTTCACCGGGTCATATGAATCGAACTGTCATAATGAAGAATAAACATGCGCATCGGACCAATGATAAAACAAAATACCAAATCTTGCATAGATGTCTGGCTCGTCTTATTTATTCCTTCCATGAATTTAAGGACGTAGTGTGTATAGCTATCAATGACAGAGACGCCAATGTCATTGTCATTTTCATACTAGATCTACGATGAGCATTTCGTGGCAAAACGAAGTGTGGAATTCTCACGGAGTAAGAATTCTCTTCAATCTGAGAGGACCCAGTGGCGAGGATGTTAGGGGAGTAACATTGAGAGTACATGGTATTTGCTTGACAGGTATCAATCATGAACAAAATTTCATTGTATCTAGTTCATCATGAGCTTCGGATATGACAACACAACAGGAAATCTCACCTTTTCTTCTGCCACATTTGCTCAAATGCGTCAGCAATATCGAATGCACTTATTTCCTCTTGGTCTTGAAATTTGAGGAACTCGTTTCCTCCATGCCCAGTCATGTAGACGAATATGTTCGAGCGGTCGTCTGTCAGAAGTCTTTTCGACCGTGGCATAGAGGGATCCACCCGACCTACAGCACCTTAGATGATCTCCAGTCAATACTAGGCCGTTCATACCTGTCAATAGACGTATGAAGTTCTCCACAGTCACTTCATATCCACGATAATCTACCTCGATGTTCTCGCCGTACAAGTCTAAATGCCTGCCAGCTTCTGCATAGACACTGCCGGCAAATTTGTTCCTTGCATTGCAGGCTACGTCATCCGCCAACATGAGGATGATGTTGGAGTCCGGAATCCCAAGACGCTTAACAGTACGATACCTGACAGGTGCATCAGGTAGTGAGCAACTAACTCCGGGGTTGGGGTGCGTTACATTCCAAGGGCATTTGCCATATGCTGTAGCACATAGTCTTAGAAAAGGCGGTCTTTGGTGGTACGATTGTGCTCACCCTGTAGTTGAACCAGTATCGAGATGCGCATACAAGGACTGCCCAATTATTGGTGTGTCCTGAACCCGAATCATGTCTACCGAAGAAATCGGCTGTGCGCTCGCCAGCAGACGCGGCAGAACCCAATGAGCCAGCCACCCATGTCATGAAACATACTAGCAACAACAGGCAGGCCTGAGGAAGCAGCTGGAAACGCATGGAGAATGCAATACTGACTTGAACAAGTGCAGAGCAGCACGGTCTAAACGAGGAATGTGGTGCGGAGTTCTAAAATACTTCAATCTACCCTTGTCCTTCACTCTCATGAACGGTGAGTACAACCCTCCCGAACGCGACGCCGTTATACTCATATTTATAGGTCTTCACGCATATGGAGACGACTCACAGAGCGACTCGGAGGAGAATGTCGCTTCATCTTCGAAGACCAGTGTGGGAATATATCCAAATAATGTAAGAGATTCTTCATCGCAGCCTCGTGCAATCGTTTCCCTCTTTGTTGGCTGTCGTTCTTCATGAGATAGGATACGGCGCTGAAGAGTGTATCAATCTCATTCTCAGATGGTACGTACCGTATAACATATATGTGCCGTGTTGAAGATGGACCCAGCCAACAACACAGTCCGTCTGCTGCCGAAGTCTCAAGTAATCATTCGTCGGCCTGCGCAGCAGAGAGGTCACCCTCGTGCTCATGTATCAGATGAAATTGTAGGGGATTCAGAAAGCCTTCGGGCTTTCAGTCCAGCCTCAATTCCTGATGCGTTTCCGAATACGGAACAAGTTGAAACTGAATCTCCAGAGGAGGCTGATGAAATCTCACACCTCCGAAAACTACTGAGACCACCGCCGATTCCGGGTATTGCCGATTGGGGCATTTCGCCAGCGTCGTTGTCTCCCTATGACCCGGCAATTCAGGTGCGACCGAGCTCTCACTTACGGGGATCTTTCTGATCGTTCCTTAGACCAAACTTGCACAGTTTCACACTCTAAAGCAAGATTCTGAAGATCCCAAGCATTTTAACGATTCGCTTATGTCCAACCGATCCTTCCGCAATCCCCATTTATATGCTAAGCTGGTAGAATTCGTGGATGTTGATGAGCGCACAACGAATTTTCCAAAGGATATGTGGGATCCAGATGACATGCGGCCTGAATGGTTTGCGGACAGCATCGGTACGTAATCTCTCTCACTTTCATAACAGTTGTTCATGCCCTCGCCTTTGGCACCTTTTCGCACTTGGCCATTTGTTCTACAAATTGTCCCGTGGTCATTTTTCTCGTGGTTCACGGCGATGTATATGGGCGCCTGTATCTCTGCCTCAAAGCCGCGTTGCAAAAAGCTCGCTCAGAGCAAATTGCCTCCTCTCAGTCGAAGCGAACGCAGATCAATTTTACGGCTTCTGCAAAGGCACCACCTCATCATCCCACTTATGACAAGCTGGGCTCACGACACAGTAGCAGATTCCATCCCTACTCTCGCCTGCGTTGAGCTCGATATCATCATGAATCATGTATATTACCACGCATCTCTATATGTCACTCTCTCCAAGGTTTTTGAGTGTATCATTGCTTCTTCGCTAAACGGTTTAGCTCTACATGTGTCATCATAATGACCAATTTCAAATACGCTGGCCGCAACTGCGCAAGACTATCTGTGACCAGCTCTATCTAGTCAGCATAAGCTGTTGTTCATTGTCTGTCAACTCGGTTTCTAACGATAATGGCAGGCTGTTGCGTTTCTTGCTCAGTTCATCCCATTGCTCCCGCGATACAAAGTCATTGGTGATAGGATTGTGTCTTGCTCTCGTCCCGTCCTCGCACATGACTTTCGACCAGGACTTTCGACAAATATATTATTGTACTCTGCCTCGATCGAAGAGTCGAAGTTTTGTCAGACTCCTCCAAACCAAGAAATCCCGGGCCTACACTGTCTATGACCTTGCAATGACCACACAAAATTTTCAATTCCGACAAAAGTTTCAAATTCGATGATCAAGGCTCACCCCAACACTAATTTCAAGTTTCTTTCTTGCAGACTGTGCGTCGCACTGCATCAGCCGGGAAATGGCCACATGCAAAATACCGAGCGCCAAAGCGCTGTCCTCGCACAGCTGGCCATTGGTGATGACTGTGATGTTTGTGGGAGCACTCCTACCATCTGGCCGTGTGAGCTCTGCGTCACGGGCCACAGCCATGCAATACATACTTTCAAGTGTGGGTCGCGCGAAGGTATCACCACGACGATTTCATGCGAACTACATGGAGAATTGGACTAGCTAGAACAGAACAGAGAGATGCTGGTATGTATCACAATGTATCACGACCTATGACTTCTCGCGAAGTGATAATTGAACATCTAGAGTTTCATAACCAATGATATCATGTATCCACCGGCCCCTCCCTCGACCATCGTATTTAGGTCGCTACCAAAATAGCCGCACTACCATGTTATTGATGTGTGATCGCCGAGGATTAGCAGGAAACATTATAATTACATCCATTAGGCCATGCCTTGAGTCAGCTTGTGTCATATCTTACTACCAGTGCCACCAACAACGCGTTACTGCATGGATGATTGATAACCCCCAGTGAAAGTCGGACATACGGGTTTCAACCCCCAGCAACGCACATATACTGTGGCTGTGGCACTTCGTATTGCGTAGACACACGTCGGTATCTGCGCTTTCCGTAGCTGCGAAAACGACGCGCATCGGCGCTGGTGTATGCTTTTCGATGCGTCGAGTACTAGATATAATCCCATAGATCTGAATATAAATATGTATCCCTTTGATATCTTGCTGGTTTCGACGCAAATATACGGAAATCAATGTATTGCAACGTAGCATACAATACAAATCATGCCAATAAAATTCACCCGCGCTGGTTCGCGCTAGCTCCTCCGTCCAGGATTGTCCTACCCTGGTGCCCAGCTAATGCAACGTGCCGCTAAAGAACTTCGTAAGGACTTCGGTCCACACGCGGTCGCCAATCTAGATAGAATACACAAATAAGTATACAATGAATCGAAATAGTATCAATTGCTCACCAGATTCGAAGCCTCGATGTTGTGGTTCTGTCGTAGTAAGTATTACAACGAGAATACAACACGGGATAACAAAAATGAAAACGATACCCCTCGACACGTCTTTTCGAGTGAGTCCCAATAAGTCTTGAACTCTGGCAAGGAGCAATTTGGCATCAGCCCCTTTACCAGCGATGGCTGCAGAGCTTGTGAAGGAAATATTTGAGTTGTCAAAAGACGAAAGAAACAAAGCATTACACTCACCTGTTGCTTTGGGTTGATGTTCGTGATATTCATTGGCGCCCAAGCCATACCGCCTCATTATGTCGCGTCGCTAGCAGAAAAGCAACATCCAAAACCTAGACCAACAACATACCGGTGAATCAGTACATCAGTAGCGAAAACAAATGCACCAGCTGTTCATTTTGAGCCTGTTACTGGAGGGTTGAGTTGAATGAGTGATTATATGCGCTCTGTTTCGAATGTGTTCATTTTTGCAGAGTATAACACAACCAAGGCAACAAACTCACATCATCTGACAAGGAAAATCTGTGTTTGCCCAGGAGTTGTGCGGCTGTGATGTAGTAGAAAGAGCGAGGTTTAGTTGAGATGACTGATGGTTGTCACAACGGTGGTGGTACAAGAAAAGGGATGCAACATATTTGCATTGATAAGGGTGAGAGGAGAGTTCATTGAAGTTCCGAATTCAATCACAGGTAAGTGGAGCTGTTGAAATGTTGAAGTTGGATTATGTGGCGAAGTACGAAATACTTGAGCAACAAAATATGTATTACGCACGGACCTCCAGTTGAACACGACGGTTGAACTGCATGTAAGCCTGTCTTGCAGAGCATGCTGTACTGCTCAAATTTCAAATCGTAGACAGATTGTTCAACATGTGTTTGCACAACTTCGATGTCCATCAATATGAGTCTAATGACTACTCAAAACTTACAAATCCGTCGACCCCCGTGGAAATGGCTATGTCCGACTTCCACTGGGGATAACCCACAATCGATTAATCATCGTTGGTCGTAATTGTTTGATCAATTCGTTATCAAAGCCTCATCGGGCCAGTCTAAGAGATCTAGAGAGTCAACTTGCAATTGCAGGAGTCTGACTCTCAAATGCTACGGTGGCTACCTTGATCAATCTGAAACATATGTCCTCCTCAGGGCCCTGAAGGGTTGAGAGGTCTCCACAATTAGGGGGGTTCTGGGGCGCGCGGAATTTTGAATTTCGAGGATGATGTGACGATCGGACGCGTATGTCAAGATTACATTCTACGTTGCTGCAAAAAATTGGGGGATAGATGAATAAAAACTCGGGTAAGATTTTCAAGTTTTGAGCAGGACACACCAGCGTTGGAATGTTGACTGATTCAACATGAGTGCCTCGATTGCTGTCATTCCAGTCCAGGTCCAAGCCTATTCATTGAACAAGGCATGATTCAATCGGGGTCCAGATCGTAGGACGCATTCTCGCCTCGTACAGGGCACATTACTTGGCTGGTATTCGACAGAAGGGAACTATAAATGGTGAATCCTGGTAGAACGTATACTAAGGATATATATGATACGCAGGTACCAAATTTGCAACCGAAACCGAGGACATTCATGCAAAGCCCTTATGGCAAATCCATAACTAAACACAGAGAACGAAAAGGCTAAGGGTTATGCCAGTTCAGCAAAACCCACTTGAAGATTTCCCTTATCGAATACTGTGTAAACGTTCTGCAGGAAAACGCCACCAATAACCCAAAAGTCTAAAACGATGGATGAAAAGGGGGACTTAGCTTGCGCACATTGCACATGATAAAGTACTCACCGATACTTGACATCCCAGCAATACCTCCTAAGCAGTCGCTTGACCCACTGCTCGCCGGACCAAGATCGAATGTTTCCTTTGAAACATCAAAGCCGCGCCCACCAAATGTGAACGTCGGAGTGTAAGACCCGATCGTGTCGCACGGAACTAGGGGATAAGTCAGTCGCAGATCATGAACTGCAAAGGATCAGGCAAACTGGTATAATATGTTATTTCCCCCTGAGTACTGTTGCTTGAGCCTGGAATATCCTTGTAGTATGCCTCTGCTGCAACATCACTCGTGATAATAAACGTGGTCCCAGTATCGATAATAGATGAGTTGTTACTGGCGACCGTAGAGCCATTTCGCGAAACTGCTTCTAGATTCACTTGCCAGTACCCTTCCTTTGTGACGGCCGTATAGGTCAACGTGTCTTCGACGTAGAGATTGGTATTCGTCGTTCCGATACAGAGCTCGCTCTCCCCCGATGTAGAAGAAAGTTTGACACTGAACACGCTTTCTGGGAGTACGCCACTGTCACTTATTGTCTCGAAAACTGACTTTGCCCCAAGAGCAGATATTTTCTCGAAAGCAAAACCAGCCAGACCGTCAGGCTCGAAATTCGGGTACGCGAAATCGACGGAGTACCAGGAGGCAGCTAAGAATGTTTGGTTCAAGGCCTTAGCAACAAAAATCAGTCCTTGCAATGTAAGAAAAAGTTATTGCACCACCTCGTAGCCGCCAAGGAACACATCATCGCTAAATTCATCTCCTCCTACTTGACCTTGACCATACGACAGCACCGAGGGGATTCCTTTGTCATTGGCTGTAGAAGACTGGACAGCATTATACATCTTGTGGCCTGCGCAATCCACGCAGGAGACGGATGGAAGGACTAATCAAAGAATAGCCTCAGATCAAGACAAATTCTCTGTCGAGTGTATGTGCTTACAAAGGTCCGTGCTTCCCGAGTCGATGGATACTTTGGACAAAGTTCAATTAGCAAAGCGTGTTCGTTCTATGCTGATAGTAGGATTGTCTGACCGTTGAATTTCTGTTTTGGAGTGCCCAAATCAATTTCGCCATACCACAGATCAGTTCCCTGATTGATTAGCGGAACATCACCGTCACCACCCTCTGTCATAGAAGACATCATCTTTCCGCTCAAAGGATGAGCCGAACCGGTATTGGCTTCAAACGCAGAAAAGGTATGACGATACTTGCTGAAAGATAGGGATTTTAAGTGATCAAAACGATGGTTGAGGGCTACGAAGAAATCGTTTGGAACTTACTTCGAAACGCGAACGAGCTGGGCATAGAGAGCACTCGTGTCAACATGCCCATCGACGTCAACACTCTTAGTACGGGTAAGAGGAAACCGAATAACACCTTCACCACGGCCATTAAGCGCGGGCGATGCTGTAGCAATAGAGACAAGAACCAGCAGAGAGGTAAAGGGGGACGAGAACCTCATCTTGCGTTGGGAGGCAAGAACGAGACGCGTGGTCAGTCAAAAAGAGAACCAATATTTTCACACTGTACGTTGTTAATTATTGTTCTCTTCGTCCTTGGAAGTTGGCACCACTTCTACTCGGGTCGCTCACGTAGTAAATGCGGAGGTAGCGAGCCGGCCCATCTATCAACAGAACGATCTGTTATCCACGTACAAATCCGAAGGTGTCATTTTTACCACTGCATGGCCTTGACTATTGACCAGTGCAGCTACACAAGTTTCTTGCATAGAATGGCTGTACATTCATTGAATGTCATAGCAATGTATAGAAGAGGGGGAGTTCTGAGTTGACGTCACGTACAACAAAATTAGTGACTAAAGCCGTAACCCATGGCCTCGCTCACCAGCTGCTGATTCATTCAATGTTCGAAAGAGGGTCGTCGGTGGTATGGCATTGTTTGTTAGCATGAGACTAAGCTCCAGCATGCAATCGGAGGCCAGGTGCCGCCAGGACGTCTCCTGCCGGGCTCTCCTCCAAAAAAGACTAAACTGAAACTAAACATTCGACAGCCTGAGCATGGAGTATTTCAAGTACGTAGTAAGTATCAAACGCACATTCAATTTTGATGCTTTCCCATCTTTTCGAACCCCGCGGCGCCCGAAATATCAAAAAGCGGCGTGCGCATGCTTATACGTATGCACAGTAATATGATTAGTTATGTAGTAGTCAGTACTGCAACAGTCAAAGGTCCATACATAACACCCATGGAAAAAATCAGCCAAATTTCCTCCTCCTACAGCTCTTATCAGACGCCCTAATAAGCCTTATGCGAGCTCTGCAAACCCGACTCGCAATCCACCCATATCAAAGATCGAGTACACATTCTGCAAGAATACATCGCCCACGATCCAGAAGTCTAATATAACAAGCCTGTATCAGAGCACTGCACGTCATCCATGTCCACAAATTCTTACCAATGTCCTCCGCGCCTGCGATGCCAGCAAGACAGTCACTGGATCCCTCTTCGAGAGGCCCGAGATTGAATGTGTCCCCAGACACGGTAAACGGATGTCCTCCGAAGGTGAGGGTCGGCGCAAAGTTGTCAATGATATTGCATGGAACTGAATATGTTGGCGTTAGCCTGCAGGGTATAAAGAACCCTGTATTGAAACTGACTTGAATAAAGCACCTGAGATTCGCTAGTATATGATAAAACACCAGGAATGCCAGCATAATAGGACATAGCACTATCCATATTCGTCACAATTAAAGTTGTTCCCGTGTCGATGATGGATGATGCCTCCGGTTCCCCCACAGGGATGCCAGCTCGAGATATCTGATCGAGTGTGACTTCCCAGTAGCCTGCACAAGTTACAGGTGTATACGATAAATTGCTTTGCTGATACAGGGCCGTGTTGGTTCCTCCAAGATACAGTTCGCTGACACCAGGGGCGGCGGAAAGTTTGACACCAAACACAGGTTCCTGCAACTGTCCGCTTTCCACGAGAGTCTGAAAGAGCGGAGGTGCTGGGTATCCGGATATAGACTCGAACGCAAAGCCGGCAAGCCCGTCAGGTTGAAAGTTGTCCCTTGAGAAATCTGAAGAATAGACTGCTGCAGCTCCGAGAGTCTGTCCCTTAGCCTGGTCATGGTTAGTATACGCGCGTATGATTTGAGCCCCAAATAATTACCTCATATCCTCCAATTACCACCTTGTCAGCAAATTGTTCCCCTGCAACTTCGCCTTCACCATAGGTGAGCACGAAATACCTGTGGAGATCAACAGCTGTTGAGGAGCTGGACGGATCATATCTATTGTGGCCGTCGCAACTACTTTCACAAGCGGTGGAAGGAAGAACTGAGTGGGGAAGGGTGAGTAAAAATCCAGGACCGAAGAAAATAACTTACAGAGATCCGCGCTACCCGTGTCAATGGACACTTTGAATATTACTTAGAATTGCCTCAAAGGAACGGCAATACGTACGTACCTGTGAAAGTCTTCGCCGGCGAGCCAACATCGATCGAGGCGTACCACAACTCGGCACTTTGAGCCATCAAAGGAACAACACCAGATCCTCGCTCCATCGTTTTTGAGTTAGATGACATGCTCAGCGGGTGGGCATGTCCCTCATTAGCCTCATACGTTGTGAATCCCTGGCGGTACTTCCTGAATTCATCGGTCAGACTCGCGAACGGGAAGTGAAGCTGTGCACAAACGCGAAGACTTGTGCAAGGTGTGTTTTGAGACTTTCAACATCAACTTGATTGTTCTTACGCTCAAGTGGCAGGCGTAAACCACGAGTGTTTAGCTGCTGGAACGGTGAGCCAGCGACTAGCGATACTAGCGCGAGGAGAGATGTAAAGGAATGCGCATGCTTCATCGTGAGCGGCGTGGTGCCAGAAGGGTGAACTAATCCTCTCCGTGAGGAACACCAAAAACCGTGTCATCCCGAATTTATAACACGCGAAGGTGAGCAGAAGCGAAGTACTGCGCTTCTTTGAATGTCATAAAAGGCTGCAGTTCATCAAGAGGTAAAGAGCTTCCGAGTCATGACCGAGGCCGAATTACGAAAAATAGCTTGATTGACGCCGAGTTAGTGAGTTACTTTATACCAAGGTCATGACCTGATTCTTGCCAAAAATGATGACACCGATGTTTTCTTCTATACCACTACTAGTAGTGACTGCGCCAATAATCAATTATAAGACTCCATCGTCTGCATCATTAATCCTCTGTATCTCTATCAAGGGCGGCTAGCTTCACAAGAATGCACCATCATTGATCAATAACTTTTATCAAAGCCTCGAAGTAATCGGATGCTGTCGGGTCCACGGCTTCGCGACACCAAATACTGACCACCGCTGCGAAGGTCATCTTCACGAACTCGTGTCTTCCACAATATCGAACCTTTGATCGCGTATGATGAAAACCACAAACCTATCTCACCGAGTCGATATGAAACGAAACTGAACTTGTGGTGCACGCTGCACCCGCACAGTCTAGTAAGCAATTATTGTCCTTGTTGCGCCCACCGCGGCGGCCATGCCAACCAGTCCACTCAAATGTTGCTGCCTCGGTACGGGCCCTCCTGCCGAACGGCAGAACAAAGGGAATACCCCAATCAGACGCTGACTTGTAAACATATGCTTAGTCTTACAATCCACCTCAGTTTTTTGACAGCGCACAGTCATTAATGTGACTCGTGAATTGTCCGAATCCGAACCCGGAATCCAGCAGGTCTAGTTACTCATGTAGCAATCATGCCGTCCATATGCTTTCTCTGACCGCCATATTATTGCACAGAACTCTACATCTGGTTCGACTCAGTATTCATGCACATGTTTTGTTCATAAAGCAGATGGCCCAATCATTCAATGAACATTCATACAGTACGATGAAGTTCCGTCCCGTTCGGCCTTACCCTCTAGGTTACGTTTCAGGCATCTGGATTTCCAAAACCTCACAAGAGCCATACATATATCTGGCAGTCCTACTTCGCGTGTTGATAGTGACAATTCTCAAAAGAACGACAGCATCAAAGAGCTTCCTGTATTGTACTCATAAGTACTCTCCCATATTGATATTGTTATTCTGTTTTTATAGAGAAGCTTTCCCAGACATTTCAAACAATCGAGTAGCTCCCTGACAGTCGGCACTATGTCAGAGATTCATCGAACAAGATGACAATTCACGCTTACATAGCCGCACTTCGTGGTCCCCGCTACCAGATGCTAACAGCCGTCCGTCGTTGCTAAGGTCCACAGTTGTCACTGAGAAAGGAGCGTTGAAACAAAACGAGAGGTTTGGTAATTCGGTTGCATACCAGTGTTTTTATGACCCTGAATCACGAACTGCACTATCCCCGTCTTCAAGTCCCACATCCGCACTGTCCCATCCCGAGACGAGGACACGACACGATGATCTCTTCCAACCTGAAGTGCAGATGTAGCGAGGACGCAGTCCTAGTGAGGGGTCAGTTACAATACGGACATCGAGGTCTAACAACATACTTTGTGCCCTTGCAAAGTCTTTCGACACTCTCCGCGACCAGCACCCACGTCACTTATGTCCCAGCGTTTTATCGTTCGATCCACGCTTGCGCTCACCAATCCGCCCTCAACAAATTGCACACTATACACAGCATCTTCATGCCCGCTTAATGTCTCCACCGGTTCCGCGCTGTCATCCTCGGTGCCGTCAACCTTCCAGATTCGAATCATTCCATCTAGTGACCCTCCAGCAACAAACTTGCCAGTTGAGTTGACAGCAATAGATGTCAGTGCGAGCTTGGATGAAAGCTTGACATCAGGGCTGACTGGGCGAAGTACACGACAGGCGGCTTCCATAGTTTCGTCAAGGATGATTGAGCTAGCATCAGGGGTCTCAGCAAACTGAGTCGCATCCCAAACGCGGATCGTGCAATCTCCGGAAGCTGATAGCAAAGTGTTCTCGTCAGGTGTGAACTCTAGAGCATATACTTCTCCGCGGTGCCCCTCCAAAGTATGCACCAACATGCGATTCTTGATACTCCAGACCTGCATGGCATCATGGGTGCTCAGATGAACAAGTTTTCAATCTCTGGCACGCACTCTTATGAGTTTGTCTTCAGAACCAGCGACAAGGAAATGACCATCGGGACTGATGCAAACAGCCCGTGCACGATTTGCTTTTCCAGTATTTCTCTCCAGTGTAAAACTGCGCTAGCAGCTCGCCCAGTGTTGCTCATGAGAGGACAGAGTTAGCACTCACGTAAACTTTTCTCCAAGACTCAAGTTGTAAAGTACAACGACGCCCTCCATTCCTACTGCAAGCAACGTCCCGTCTAAGGAAAACTTCACGCTACACACCACGCTAACTCATCAATGGTGTCAGACCGGAGTGACGCTATAAGTCTTCCAAACAAACCCACCCGTCATGAACATACCGCGCTGCAAGCTGCACGTCCATCTGGCGCGGTACGCGGGGATTGAATATGGCAAGCCAATCGCTGCCTTCCTTGATAAAGTCCACAGGCACCGTCGTCAAGTCTAATTCTTCAGCCATGCGATGTATTGATGTTATAGGCGCCTTGGGCGTTGTGAGCGTGGGAGATGTGTTCGAGACAAATACAAGGGGGCTGCAAGCTCAAGGGATTGGAATTGTTGAACCAGGAAATGAGATGCGCTCTCAAGAAAAGTTCGCGAATGCCAAACGTCAAGCTTTGGTTCTGGACTCCAGGGTAGTTCCGGGAGTTGCGAATTAACGTCAGGCTATCTAGAACCCTCAAATTTGGTCTCAGCTAGACTCTTTCACTAGAAGACGCTTTACGAACCTGAGGATTACTATTACCCTGGCGCTGACACAGCTTGCTGCTAATGGAGTGAACTGAGCCAATCGATAATATTTGGGCAGCAGCTGAACATCTTCAATTCAGTTCACAGATGGTGGAGCTAAAATATTCTGTCAGGCCGTGTTATGCAGGCTACGCTATTTATATATAAGTGTTGGCCTGAACGTCACAGATGCTGACCGGGCCCAAAGAGCTAGGAATAGTAACAAACCACAAAATAAGCTTGCTACGACGATACGAAGTTATCACAATCATCTGGACTTCGAGGATCCGGTCCTACCACTTGAGACTAGCGCTGTACGGTTCAACCTTTTGTTGTGATATCTTCTCTCGACCTGTGGATGGGCCGAGTAGAGCCTCAGATAGCCTTGGATCTGCCAGCCATGGCCATGCACAAATATAAGGAGACTGGACTGTTCCCACGGGTAAAATTAGTGTTCTCGATATCAGTGCCGAAGACAAAGTTTACCAGATAAATCTCACACCTGTATGGGGTTGATGGGTTTCTTCAGTACCAACGGCCACTGGGCTGCGGTGGCCGAGCAAACTGCGACCCTGGTGCTAAATCGGGCTTATACGTGCGAAGGTCGAAGTTAGCTGAATTCCGGACGAGGCTCCGAGCCATGATGGTCCTCCAGATTAGAAATGGAAAGCGGTTCGTGACATTAATGGGATTGGGATGATGCATACCCTAGTATGCTGCACACATAGCCTCGTTTTGCTGAGCAGTCGGAGATTACGATGCCTGATGAGAGTAGTCCGTCCTGCAAGCACGGAGACTATGTGCGGTTAAAGTCCGAGCATCGCAACCGCCTGAAATGACTTGGAGGACTAGTGCCGCTGGCTTTCAACTTCTCAATCCATTGTTTACCGAGCACGTGATTGTGCCTTTACAACTCAAATAAGACATGCCGCCGGTACTGTCAAGTGTGAGAAAAGAATCAGAGTACCAGGGTCCAACGCCAGTTATAAAGGCGATGATCAACACCCATTCCGTGCTTTCCCAACCTCCTTCATGTCCTCCACGATATACAACGTGAGTGCTTCCATCTTCTTTTTTCTTCTTTCTTACTACAGGTCCTGCCTCATTTTGTGGTCAATATTAATCTTGTCCTCTCTAATTGAGCTACTTGCGTGCGCGCTAACCCGAGAACAAAATCCTCTATCTCTGTTGCTATGAGCTCTTTATTGGCGTGCACCCGTGCTAATCTTTTCATGTTTCAATAGCATAGGAGCTTGCAGCCTACGGTTCCGCCTGCCCAAGGACCAAACCAACATAGTCATGCCAGGCTCAATGAGGCCGTCGATACCATCCGTCAAGAATTTGATGTTATCTCCTCTGACCTCGGTATTCTTCGCAATCAACGAGACGAGTATGAATCCAAAGGTGCGCACCTTTGAATCCTCAATCAGACGTCACTTTTACGTATGAGTCCATCATCTTGTCCATTTAGTCACTTCGCAAATAAACGAGTTGAACATCGTTCGCCAGTCATTGTATGAGCTGGAATCACAACATGGCAAGATTCGACAGACATACGAAGAGGAGCTGAGTCGTCTCAGAGGAGAGCTTCATGCACTTCGTCAGGGTGTGCCAGCAGGGGCTCCACATCCGCCCGTCGGTCCCGCTTCAGTCGGACCTTCTGGCCCACCCGCACCTCCGCCTGCAGTCCCTGGTGTCCCTCCTGGCCCTGGCTCATACAACGAGCCTTACTATAGCCGAGATCGCGAACGCGAGCGGGAAAAAGACCGCGAACGTGCTGATCGTGAACGCGACCGCGAAATACGTGATCGACAACGTGAAGAGCGTGACCGAGATCGCGAACGTCCACCGGCAGAGGCCCGGGATTCAAAGCGTATAAAGACTGAGCGTATGAAGGGTGATACTCGTCCAGGTAAATTACATACTTAAGCTCTGCATGTTCGCCGCCTCCTCATGGATAATTTGTCACATCTTTTTCTCCCCCTTTATCTGCCACAGATCATTATAGTCCTTCTCTTCAACCTCCGAACGCGAAGCTTCCTCCTGTACCTGGAGCACCTCCCGCCTTGACTACTTTCCAAGGCCCAGGTCTTCCACCACCACCTGCCGCCCATGCACCATATCCACCCGGACCTGGAAATCCACCACCTGCCGGCCCAGCAGAACCTGCGGCAGCCAGCTCAAGTACTCTCGTGCCTATCAACAACGCTCAAAGTGGCGGGGGACAGTTTCCGGATGACCTCGACCCACACAATGTTCCGCCCGAACTGAAAAAGGAAGGCAGTGACTGGTTCGCGGTCTTCAATGGCAAAGTCAAGCGCGTGTTAGATGTGTCGCTGGTGCACACGCTCATGCACGAGAGGTGCGTGGTATGATCGGCTGTAATCGAACACAGCCTCCTAATCAGATCTTTCTGTATTTTTGTACTTCCACGTGCCATCCATTAGTGTCGTTTGTTGTGTGCGATTTTCTGCAGATGGCAAGTACCTCGCCACCGGCTGTAATCGCACGGCCCAGATCTACGACACAAAGACGGGCGTAAAGACCTGGTAGGTGATGATCTTGACTGCAGTACTTCATCTGATTACCCTTGGACCTATAGCGTCCTTACGGATGAATCGGCTGGAAAGGCAGGTGACCTGTATATCAGGAGTGTTTGTTTCAGCCCCGATGGGAAATACCTTGCAACGGGCGCTGAAGATAAGCAGATCAGAGTGCGCCAAACTTTGGTTTTCACCAGGGTCGTCCACTAATCACGCCTTGCAGATATGGGATATTGCCAAGAAACGCATCCGCAACGTTTTCGATGGACACCAACAGGAGATCTACTCACTTGACTTCTCCTTAGATGGCAGGCTTATCGTCTCGGGATCGGGCGATAAAACTGCACGTATCTGGGACATGGTTGATGGGTCGTCTAAAGTACTCACGATCAATGACGCTGATCCTGTGAACAACGATGCAGGCGTAACCTCCGTCGCTATCTCACCGAACGGCCAACTGGTTGCGGCTGGTAGTCTTGACACCGTTGTCCGCATCTGGGATGTAGGAACGGGCTCCCTTATCGAGCGCCTACGGGGTCATAGGGACAGCGTCTACAGCGTCGCGTTTACACCCGACGGAAAGGGGTTAGTGAGCGGCAGCTTAGACAAGACTCTCAAATACTGGGACGTTAGTGGCCTTCTTGCGAAACGCAAGGAGGCGGCGGCCAATGGGAAGAAAGATGATAAAGGCAGCCAATGCACTATGAACTTCTTGGGCCACACGGTGAGTAAATAAGTCCCGGCCGCGGACTCATTATATTTGCCATCCAACTCATTCCATGTCCGCGCAGGATTACGTGCTTTCTGTTGCTGTGTCACATGATGGGCAGTGGGTTGTGTCAGGGTCCAAGGACCGCGGTGTCCAGTTCTGGGACTCACACACCGCGACGATGCAGTGCATGCTCCAAGGACACAAGAATTCTGGTACGAATGTTCTGATGCCATTCTGGATAGAGAACACCATTAATGAAAATACCGCAGTCATTTCTATTGATTTAAGCCCCGCGGGCAGTATCTTGGCTACGGGTAGTGGTGATTGGCAGGCGCGGATTTGTAGGCCCCTCCTGTTTTTCCCCTTCTATCAGCGCTGACCAATTTCACTTGGCAGGGAGCTACACCAACATCTAATTCATGCACACCAGTGCGGAGTCCACTTTCCATTCCCGTAGCGCAGCAGTGCACATTCGCATTTATATGTACTCGATTCTCTTGTTTTATTCGTGTTGCATGTGGCTCCTCTGCCTCTGTTTGCTTTCCGGTGCTCCCCCAGCGTCCCTTCTGCGGGTTTCTGCGCTTCTGTTGTGAATGAATAATGGTTTCCGCGCCTTGTTACTCTTGTGTAATGTAATTGTTGCTAGCTTTATATCCTGTCGTCTAATAATCCATTTTCTACTAGTATATCGTCGGAACCTTCTGAGTTTGTTCCGTGAAACTAGGATGATGGGTGCCAGTGTAGAAACCGTTTTACGCAGATTAGTCGCACCTACCTCGCACTATGAGTTATTTGTAAACCGAATTCCCCCACCCAGTTCATTCCCATAATTATCAACATCAATTGGAAATGCCTGCAGTATTGCGGAGCCGGCCGCAAATTAGTATGTACTTGGCGTCATCATGCACTTCCTTTGATTATCGGGGCGGTGTCTTCCTTAGAAAGATCCGACTAAGATCATACTTTGACCTAGTAATAAGTGCATGCTATATAATTCATGTAAGGATGGAATATAATAACTTGTAATATTCCCCGTAGTTTAGGTGTGCAAGACGTGACAGATCCCACTGCCGCAAAAGTCAATGGTAGTAAAAGCGGGCATCATCCTGGGCCATTAATGTGTTTCGAGCCTTGCATTTCACTAAGCGCAACCATCATTTGGACAAGGATATCCATTATTTCATGAGTTTGGCGCGTGATAGGTTCAGTCGAAAAGTGTCAGTGGGGCCGTCGGGTGCTGCATTTGTGCTGCATGACGACATATTTTTTCTGCCGTCCTCTGCTATTTGCTGATGCGAGTAGGAACCTCTACCCCTCATCGATTTACCAGGAGAGAAAGTAGTAAAGGCAGAGTTGGCAGACTCCAGCCAACCAGATGTATGGGCACAGTCGCTAGCAGAACCTGGTTCAAGTCGTATCCCATACACATCGACCGCTTTTCGGCAGATACCCGTGCCAGAGTAGTTGTTGGACAGCCTGGAATCGGGGCCCACGATGCATCAATTGATGACAGATGAATTCAAGATGATCTGGCGTAAGAGCTACCGCGTAACAAAGATATGCACTGCATCATGATGGGACTGTCAATGGGACAGTTACTGATTCCTGACGGCATAATGGTGACCACTGACCGGGAATTAACATGGCCGCTTCCGAGGGGAACTACACATACCGTTACAGACGATTTGAAGGGCGCCCACATAAAATTGGAGATGAGTGAGTCGTTGTGAGGAACGAGCGGCTGGCTACTACACAAGTTACGTTGTCAGCTGGACTTGGAGTTTGTTGTTTGTGCGTGTTGAAAACGGAACTCAGCACCTATAGGCCTACTTCCAACCTCTCCCAACCTCCTTGGCAATTGATGGCCCTGCTTAGAAACCGAACATACTAGTGATGATGATGCTGAGTTTTGACGTGGGTCTCCACGACATCACTGCTGTTTATTTTGACGCCCAGGGCTACGAAGTAGTAGACAGGGAGATCACACCGTCCGCAATTGAACGTCGCTGGCGTGATTGGAATTTAGTGCACCGTTCTTCTCCCCAGGAAGAATATCTAAATCATCAAGTATGGACATATCCCATTTGCCAAATATCATCTCATTTCGTAATTTTAGGATTCACAGCCTTCTGGACACGAGCTGCAATTTTGGATCAGCGGCTGAGTAGAGTCTGACATGTCTTCCTTCAGGTTTGATCCTGAAAACTCCCGTTTTCTCTGAATCAACACAAGAAAGCGCTCAAGAACTACTGGTAACGAATAGAAGATGTAGACTTGATAAGAAACAATATCAGCCTTCTGGTATGAATTCCTCTAACACCAATCGTTGATGGGTCTATATGGGAAATACCGGACTGCGATATGATGCACACTACGAAAGATCTTGATCCGTCGATGAAGCAGGACGTTGGCTGCCAAGAGGTTCACAGCTTCGTATTACGAAGCTTTCAAGCGCCCCATGGGACGGATAGCCTTGGAGCCTGTGATAGCAACTGACAAAATTTGGCAGTCACAATCAGCCAGTTCTTCCATGAGGCAAGATGGAAGACTCGAGCGCTTGTGTTTGCACCTGGCAGAAGGTGAATGAATACCAGTTTGGGGATATATGGATGAAATCACGTTGCATTTATTGCATGAGCCGTGGAGCGTGTGTATCTTTCGCGCTCAGGCTTGCTTCCCAATCAAACTTACCTGATAGAACAGGGCGTCTCCAAGCTGGACTATTGCAATTCTAGAATGAACACATGTCATCTATTCTATTCAAGTGCTGCTCGTCGTGCATCGTATATTCTTGCCAGGCTGCCAAGGTACTGTACCAATATAGTCATGATGTTTCTATGCACCAACCAGAACATGTTCTCAACACAGCGCTCGATCACAGTAATGGCAGGAGGATACAACGTACAATCCAAAATATACTTCACCCAGTCCAAAATCCGAGCTTAGTACGACCAGAACAATGGCCGAATCTAGTGATCAGCTTGAAATTATAGTGCGTATCTAAAATTTGCACCTTTACACAGCGACACCCTTCCTTCAAGTCACGTCAGCATGTAAAGTTTAGTGCTCTGTATCAAAAGCGCTCTGATGTCAAATTCTTTTTCTAATACAACAGGCTTATCGTGCTCGTTTCTCCACAGGCTTCATATCGTAATTCCTAACTACTGTTTGTGGCGATCCTCAAGGCCTCATAGCGTACCTTCAATCTCAAAGTTCAATATTCAGGCATGGCTGGTCTAACCTTCTTGCGGTTCCGTAGCGATTGTAGGAAAGTTGATTGATGCTGATTTCAGTCAGTACTAATTCTCTGCTTTCCCCCTTCACACTATATCCGACCCTTAGCCGTGTTAGCTGCATTAATATAACATCGAAGTAATGGCGCCGGTATCTTCACTTTGCGTCCACGCCTTAACTACCCCCATACGGATAGCGCGCAAGAAGGCATCGATATGATATGCATCTGCACCTGCACCTTTTACACGAGGCAACCTGCGGTGATTTATTTTTCATAGTAATTCAGTGTTCTTTGGCTCATGCAGGAAAGTCCTACTTTCATGGCGGAAGGGCTGCTCGCGAGCTTGTGCCGTATGTGTACTGTCACGCACGTACCACTGCCCGTCACGGGTGACGGCTTCGTAAAAGAGGGACTAGATGCAAATTGAAAGGCGAGAGATTAATAGGTTGGTTTTAATGCTCGACTCCTTCGTGCCCTGCTCTTTTCCTTGCAGGTGTTTTAAACCTGGGAACTTGAATATGTTGTAAAGATGAGGAACTCGATTTTGTTCCCCAAGGCGCGGAGATTCGCATATAAAGCTGACATTCTCATAATTTATAGTACAGTTGTCTTAATTCAAAGAGGCGTGCAGAAGAGATTTGATGAAACAGAAATGTCAAGTTGATCATGTCGAATTCTATGGAATCGACACCCACCATGTACATCAGTCCGCTCCGCAGTGCGCACCGCAGCAGATATTCACAACTAATCCACAAAATTGAATTGAATTGGAGTGGTAGAAGTTCAAGCAGGTCAACGGTCAGTCATTCCACTTTCCCGGCACATACAAACCTTCTCTCATGCAGCCATCATAAGGTTTCGGAAAAGCCCGATATTAGTACAGACCACTTAATCATGGTGCATACATGCATTGCCATCATACCAACCCTAGTCACGGGCGCTTTGATTCATATTGTATGGCGTAACTCGTTGTTTCCAGGTGCCCATCCTCGTTTCCGTTTATCTTTAGCCGCCAATTTATCACTGTGATGCACCTTCGACATTCATTGAACACCGAATCAAGATCTCGGGACAAAGTTGCTTCAACGAGTTGTTCAGCGTCAAGTACTATGTCATCCTCCGTGACATACGCCACTTTATTAAGCCTTCTATAGCATCCATATGCAAAGAACTCAGTCGGACGCAATGTATTGGTGCAGTGGTATATATACCAGCATGGATTTGACTTCTTGCTAGTAGAAAAAGCATCACTCTGATTCACTCACTCGTCTTTGACTAAACAACCCTTGCTAGACCGCAAGGCAAGCTTGTAGGCATCATACTTAAGGTATGGAATTCTGTCGCAGGATTTATTAACTAGCTGAAAATGAAGTCAGGACAACGTCGCAAGCAATGCTGAACAACTATGACGGTGGCAATTCAAGGTGTGTGATCATTGATGGCCTGTTAATGGCCCACGTCTTGCTGACTCAGTCTGGTATCGTCAGGAGCTCGAGCCTGGATAACAGCTGTAAACGTTCATTAAGCAGGAATGGTTCTATATTCAGTGAACAGCAAGTCTCACCTGCATACCATGGTCTGTGCTTAGTAACTGATGCGCCAAATAGCCAATCGCACTCGCACGTTTCCGAGATAGAGATATTTGGTCTGCGTCCTTCTGCTACAGGATTCACGGGAGGTTTACCGTCATACAGATATCTCTCTGTACAACCTGCCGAAACTCGGGATGAGTTCGTGGGACGATCGTTTCCGTGTGAGCATTGGTGTGGACAACCAGCTGCAGACAACCAGCTGGGAATCACGGTCTTACTCATGGCACAAAAACGTCGCTTGTGAGTCTTTAACTTTATCTGATATTTTTGTGAGGATTAACAGTGCGCTCATCAAGCCAAGTCGCTGCTACTGAGTCATCCAAAGTCACTTTCAATATCTTTGCTCGTGATATCCGACATTCCCAGCGGATTGCTAGTTTTGAGGACACTGTTGTGAAGCTCTTGAATCGCTCGAGCCGTAAGCACGGTCCAGTCTCCACCTTCTGTATAACTCACGTGTATGTAGCAATCAAACGGATTGTCAACCTGTATGGATCACAGGATCACAAACTCGAGATCGAGTTCAAGATCATCCCATCTCCAAAGATTGACAAGTTTTGTATTTCCTGTGCGCTATAGCTAGTTAATATTGTAAGGAGCGCTATATGGCCTAAATGCTTCTTGCAGACATCGACTTGCAAGATTTGCCCTCAGTCAATCATAACGCATTCTTCCTTCGAGTGGCTATAGATGATACTGTCCGGCAAAGTACCTCAAAGTCCAGCAAACAAGGACACTCTAGATGGACTGATGTGCACAGTTAGTAAGTCGGTCACTGCTTACATCTATGCAGATTTGACATGTTTGTCGATAGTCCATTCCACTGCGACTCACATGGCTCACTAGAAATTTTCGCAACACGTTACTTTCACAAGTACAAGCCGATAGCTGTAGTACAAGGTCCAGTGAAGGAATGGCTTGCTGCACCCAACGGTGGTACGTGACAATCAATTAGTGTTACCCCGTTCCCTCACAGCTGTATAGTTGTTCGCCAGACTCTCGAGTCTATGGGCGCAAAAATTCAGGCAGAATTCAAGATCGTCCAGATCTCAGGCACTCCCCACGCTGGTAACCACTGTGAAGATGTGGGTAATGTCAAGATTGAGCGAAATGACTGTGAAGTCGTACTGGGCGCAAACCAGATCGATGCCTTGGACATTTTCGGTACACCCCAGTTTGACTCTCTCAGCGTTGCGGCTTGCTAATGGCGTTTTGGCAGCTGTCATCCTGGATATTGACCGCGTTCCAAAATTCGGAAAGCTGTCTTGGGATGATCGATTCTTCCTCGAAATTACTGTGGATGATAACGGAGTATCTCAGAAAGTCAGGTCTCAAGGGCTACGGGAGAAAAAGTCCCTAATGTGGGATACAACATTCACTTTGTAAGTTCACTTGCATGACATCGTTTTTTAATAACTCGGGCATACCAGGAAAGTTTCTCAAACGTCTCAAGTCGTGTTTCGTGTGCTTGGCTACGACGGCAAAGACAGTGAAGAAATTCCTATCGGTAAAGCTATTTGCCCACTCGATGAAATTCTTCATCAGAAACAGCTGTCAGTGATCCTTTTTTCTTGACGATGAGCACCCTGATTGAGCAACAAACACGTACGATGTCAACAGTGATTCAGCGTCAGCTTCTGCCAGTGACATCTGCCACATCCGTGCACACAGATGGAATCCCCACCTTAACTTTCAGAGCAATGCGATCTGGTACTGAGTCAGTTTGCAGGGTCACAAGGTTCTTTCAGGCAGGACCTTTCTACCGAAGTCAACATGACTGCGAACTCGATTGTCCAACAGGTTCAAACAAGGAACCATGATAATCACAAACACATCATCCAAGATGCACTGTCTCGGGCTCATCTATTCACTGGTGGTGATGCACACCTTTCTCCGCTCCTGTTGAAGATCGGTGTCTTTGTTTTGGTCGCCGAAAGACTGGCTCAGGTGTGGATCGCCTCTCTCGCAATGACCTGGAAGCTTAAGCTTGACTCATCCGTTAGGTTCACCCCTACGCGAGATTGGCATTCTCAATACTGGTAGCAGGATATGAGGTAGGGTGAACCATTACTTATTGCTTGTGTTATATGAATCCTTTGCCATTAGGTCATAAGGCAGCGTGTCGCTTGCAAGAACGACATATGTGAATTGATGCATACTATGCATGACACATACGACCTTATTACTACCATCGAGGCAATCGGGCATCTGCAGAAACGAAAGGAAATCGTTAATGCGATCGTGCAGCAGACAATCGAATGTGCATTTTTCATCCGTGACTACGTCGACAAACGAGATAATTGTGAGTTTCCTATGCACGTTCAAGTTATAGTTCCTTCTAATGTCGGACATCATTTACGAAGTTGCGCAAGCGATAAAAAACTCGATATTAAACATTGAAGCTCAGATTCTAGCATTCAAAGACAAATTCTTGTCCTTGCAAGACCAGTTTCGCCTCCATGTGGCAAGTGATACCCATCTCACTGTACTCAAACTCCACGACGAATTTAGAGATCATGGTGAGTTGCCTTGGTTTGTTCATGAATTCATGATCCATTGAATGCGGTGTCAAATAGCTGCAAAGGCAGATTTTCGCGATATGGAATACGTTGCGGATGCTAAATGTGCAGCATCATGTGGCATGCATCAGCCTACTGACTCTGTGGCAACTCTACCAGATGATGTCATCGCATCCATACAAAGCTGGGTTATTGGAGAGAGCAAGGAATTAGAGAAGATCTGCGTCCTGTATGGACCTGAAGGGTCGTGCAGCGCCATCGCACGGGTTATTGGAGAACACTTTCAGCGTGCATCGCGGCTTGGTTCTTCATATTGCTTCCGCAGGGACTCAAAATTTCGGAATTATACGAACCTGTTCACGACAATCGCCCGTGACTTGGCAGACAAAAATGCTCGGTTCAAGGACAACCTTGGGAGTATCGTAAAGAATGACACGAGTCTGCGGAGTACACGGGTGGTGAGGACGCAATTTGAGGAATTCATCCTCGCACCCTCTCGAGATGCCATCTGGACTGGACCACTCCTGGTCATCATCGACGGCCTAGAACTAGGAGGGAATGAAGCGTCAAGGAAGGATATATTGGCTGTCCTTACTGACCAAGGGGTTGATCTTCCCAGAAACCTCCGATTCCTGATCACGTGCAACCCGGAGGACGACATATGTAAGGCTTTCCGCGGCTTACCGCATATCCTGCGCCGGCAACTAGGAGAAACCAAATCTACTAGTACTGGCGCGGAAAATCCTGTATCTTCCTCACCCCCCTCCCTTGCCATCAACACTTCCCAATCGCCCCCACCATATGACCTTGAAGATCGGCGGAAGTCCACGTCGTCCAGCTCATCATCGGAGAGCTCTGCCTCGGGACTTACGTCCTTTTCTCACACCAGAGCTGTTTCACCCATAACCAGTATCGAAAGCGGGCTTGATGAAAAAGACGCATCAAGATCTATGACATGACCATGTGTCAATTTTCTTTTCTATCACGGATTATTACATGACTCCAGGCTACAGACGTGTAAGGCTGGCTCAACACGGCGGGTATGCTTGACTCATGAGTACAACTTCGTCACTCCACTTAATGATTACCTTGTGATTCAGAGTACCCAGATTCTTAATAGTCTTACATCATGCGGTTCCGGCACTGTCAATTAGATATTTCTGTTTGTACAAGACACCATCGTACTCGAGTCATCGAAGTCTGTTGGAGCAAGGCTAGTGTCAGCAATATCAATGGCAAAGCAGGCAGATGGGCCATGGCACGGTAAATTTACACAGGCCAAAATGATATGCAGCTTATATAATAATTTCCCACAATCGACGAGCCTTCCCTCAAGTCTATGTTATACATGATACTGCCGCTGTGTGCAACATGGTGCTTGTCTTAATAATCGGTGACTTGCACATCCCACACCGCGCACACGACCTTCCAGCCAAATTCCGTAAACTTCTTGTTCCAGGAAAAATTCAACAGATCCTTTGTACAGGGAACGTTTGTGACCGCGAGACCTACGAGTACCTGCGCACTATAGCAGGAGATGTGTATGTTGTCCGAGGGGACTATGATGAGGTGCATACTGGCCATTTCTGGTTATGCTATGCGGTAGAGTTATTACTGACCTGCGGACGACCTAGAGCGCCAGCTTTCCGCCATCTGCAACCATAGTGCATACTCCAATACGAATCGGAGTGATCCATGGGCACCAGTGCGTACCGACTGGTGACCTCGATGCTCTCAGTGCATTAGCACGACAAATGGATGTAGATGTGCTCGTTTCAGGGCATACACATACGTGTGTCAACTCCGCAGCCTCTACACAATGGCTGGCATCCTGACGTAATTCAATAAGCTTCCAGGCAATTGAATATGATGGTCGTTTCTTTGTGAATCCTGGGTCCGCAACTGGCGCGTGGACAGGCTCATACAACGGGTACAACCTTTGCATCCTTTCGTCTACATTGCCTGACTGAACGATATCCTCAGCGAAGTAACACCATCCTTCGCACTCATGGATATTCAGGGCGCTGTCGTCGTCACGTATGTATATCAGCTCGTGGAGGGCGAAGTCCGCGTCGAGAAAATTGAGTACCGAAAAGAGGTAGAGGCTCCCAAGCCGGCTCAGTCACAGTCGGCGACATCAATTCCCCAGAGTGGGGTAACGCCGCAGAATATACCGAGTAGTCCTCAAACAGGGCAGTTTTGGTGAGCGGAGACGTGTGAAATATCTTGTGTAGTTTAGGTGCACCTCTCCCTAATCTATGTCAAATTCCGTATGAACAGTGTGGTTCCTACACCACATATATGGAACAAGTATTAGAGCGCGGCAGATGGCAGTGTGCGGTGCGCAGTGTCAACATAAGTCGGTGTGAATTTCTCAGGTACTGCCAAGAAACAAAAATTCTGGGGCGACTATCCCACTACTTCTTCGTCTTCTTGCTCTCGACGAACAGTACACGAGCTTTAACTGAAATGAGCCAGTTCAATTTGGGCACCACCATCCAAACGCCAGCACCTACCTTTGGGATCATATTTGACGGCAGCGAGCTTCGGGCCCTGCCTTAGGCGCTGCGTGGTGTAGAAAAAACCTGTTTGCGCAGTAGAAATCAAGCGGACGATTATCGTTCTGGCAGTAAGGCGTTAGCAAAAGGAAAATAGTATTGATTGCCATGAAGCAAGCAATCGTCAAGTCGGGAAGAGTTCCAATAACGCGAAATCCACATACCGTGCTTTGGCTTTTCCTGCCATCTCTTCTCTAAGTTACCACACCCTCCTCGTATCGTTCAAGCACGTAGTATGACAGCCAGTGGTAAAGAACAAAACTTCGTTTGGGCCACGTGACCCCCTTCTTTGGGGGTTGCAGGAGTCCGATATGGTACGAATGATGACAGAGAAGATTAATAACATGGCCCCTGCACAAGGATGACACGCTTTCCCGGAGTGGTAGACCTACGGGTCTCGCGCGTACACATCGGAGTGGTTATTAACAATGTCGAAATCACCCAAACCAATCGGCGTCAGATACACTCAAGTCACCGTATCACATCAATACCTGAAGCACACCAATATACCGTGACCGTATACTAATACTTACCGACTAATGTAACATGTGATGGTGTGTGATGATCTGAGGCACGCTAGAAAAGGAAGTTTGAATGAGCTGAAGAACCGCTTTGGTGATCATACATACTCTAAATAGGGGGTGATACTGACAGTACTGGCGACGATGCATCATGCATCAGGGTTCAAGGTATCAAGCTCTTCATCGAATTTTGAAAGCGCAAAGGAGCTTACAGTACTGTGTGATGACACAACGATCGAAGGAGATCCACTGGAAGAAATAATCGGATTGTGACAACACGGTCTGAATTGGAGGGCATCAAATCTCAGGCATATCAGCTATATACAGTCAGTGAAAATATGGTGCCGGACAGACCTTTCGCAAAGTGTTAAACTGAGTGGTGCTCGGTACCCTGAATTTTTGCAAATCAGATTTTAGATGGACCAACGGGATTAATCATTACTGAGCTGTAACCACATGTGAGGGACCGATATAGTTAAAACTCTTCTGATCACTTGGCCCGCAAAGGTTCTAAAGGTTATGCAGTCCCTGGGCAGACCACTATGAAGGAAATATGACGATCATCCCTTCTTGATAATGGCATGCAGTGTCACAAAACGCTATGAAAAACCTCGTCAGTTACGGGCGCCTCAGGGTCGTGGTCGAATGGATGGAGATGGACTATTACATGATTACATCGATTCATTTCTACATATTGTAAGTAATTAGATAAGAAAAATGCTGCACCTTGCTTAACTACACAGCTGTTTGAAAAGGTTTGAATATCATAGGAGACTAGAACGTTGCACAGTAAAGAGTCGTTTGATCATTGCACGTAGGGCTCGCATAACATGGTATCTGTGATGAGAGTTCGTCGAGGTTAGTTAAGTGTGACGATCATATTACACCTCTGTTTATATAACACTGTAGATGACAACTTGAAGGTGGTACCCGAGTCAGCGACATGTGAGATCATCACCCCGACCCAATGTTTCCGACCCATCCATGTTCGTGGAGTGACGGACAAGAGTCTTTGCCCGGACCTGCTTCTGGCGAGGTCGTTGGGGAAGACGACTACGGCATCCAGATAATCCAATGGTTCCAACCATTGGCGGCAGATCATTTGCTGGCTCTGCTGATGTGACGAATCCTAGTTCTTCAAGTAGCAGACCACTTTGAGGACCATCATGCTGCTCGACGATCCAACTCTCAAGCTTCTCCAAATTGGTTTCTTTGATGGTACGACCACCAGTCTCGGAGATCTGCTCTACAGTGATGAACTCTTGGCTCCTGCGTGTAACTTGAACAACAGCATTCCTTCTCGAAAGCTGTGACACCTCATTAAAGGAGCTGGCACTGGAAGGAGGGGACTCGGTAGAATCACGATTGTCGTCCCAGGTATCAAACACAGCAGAGACTGCCGAGCCTGAACCCGATATACCCGATATTGGAGTGGTTTCACTTGGGACAGTCATCGAGGAGTTAGTCCCAAGCGAAGATTTGAATTGTATAAATTCAGGAATAGACAGCGGAGGGGTAGGAGGGCGAGATCTAGGTCTGCTTGTCTGGTTTCGCCCTGATATTGATGACGGAACAAGGTATGAGTCGGCGTGATGTTTCAAATGCTTCTGTACAACATGAGATTTTCCTTCGAAAGCAGCGCAGATGTCCTCCTCTGGCCGGCAAGTGACTAGTAATTTGAAATTACGGGGGAGCTCTGCTCCTTTCTCTGCGAGCGCAATCAGGAGGTCTTTACGAGATGACTCGCTACCGCTGTATTCCAACCCGTCGATGACCACCAGCACAGGGCCAATGCATGTCATTTGACTCGCAGGAATAAGGATAAAGCGATTGAACTGAGTAAGTGGGTTTATCGTTTCGCGTAATGCGCGCTTGTCTTTCACGGTGCCCCAAAGAGCCTTCATATATTGAGGGTCGTAATCAGCAAGGTCCCGTGCGATCGTGCTGAACAGATTCGTAGCATTTCGCTTGTCCCGAGCAGCGCGCGAAAAACAGTACGACGAACCGAGACGAACGATGGCATCAAATTGGCGTGCAATGGTATGTGCGATAGTGGATTTTCCGGACCCCTTTGGACCTAGCAAGAGGTAAATCTGCTGTTCATTGTCTTGATTGACCCATGAAGTTATTGACTCCACGATATCGGTTCGTGGGGAGGCATCTCCGATCTTCAGTGATTCAATCGAAGCGCCCAAAGCATAGTGCATGGCGTCAAGGTCTGTTTTCGTGGCTAATAGTCATATGAACATGTGCAAGGAAGAGAGATGGAAGAGAGAACACCACCATGGTCAACCAATAGATCATGGACACGAAAGACGCAGAGTTCCGTGGTAATCGTGGCCTGCTGTTGTAAAGCATTCTTGAGTTCTTTGAACGTCGCTTCGTACCATAGGATTTTATCATCGAGGTTGGACAGCGCGTTCGACAAGCTTTGTTTCCCTACATTCAAGAATTTTGGTAAAGAAGCTAAGCTTTGATGAGAGCTGCGAGACTCACATCCGCTCTTGTTCTGCATGTAATCACGAATAAAGTAAGAGCACTCAATCGTCTGGCGAGCGAGGGAGTTGATTGTCTTTTCTTGCGATTCCACCCTTCTCAGTTCCTCCACGCCAGAGACAAGGCTGTAGGTTTCGTGCATAGCGGTAACGAGTCGACGGATACTCCGGTCTCGGGCAAATTGCGCATCCACCAACTAATCACAACAGATGAGCTCCTTAGGTCTGAATATGTGACTACCCCACTTACCTGATATACTGCAGTGAGAACCATGAACGCCATTTTGGTATAAGGATGGGCCTAGGGGAGTAGTATAAGAAATATTCTGTGGCAAAGTGAAGGGGCCACACCTCAGCGAACTTGCCAGCAAGCTGAACGAAAATGTTGATCTTGTCCAAGAGCGGAGTAAGGACTTCTGTGGCAATGACACCAACAACCTGCTCAGTAGATGCTTTCCATGATTCATTTGAACTATAATCTCCGATAACTGGCATGTCTGTATCCTTAGGGGCATCAATTTCCCGGGTGATCTGGTTTTCAACGTGCTGATCAGTGCCGCATTCGATAGCGTTATGAAGAGGCATGATCTTGAATTCCATGCTCGCACAAAGGAAATGTTTGTTGCCATGACGATCAAAAGACACCAGGCGGTAGATTTTAGCTGATTCTGCATTTAACGACGAGCGAGCCAATCAGATAGTAGCCAGAGACTCACTTCTGGAATGAGCGAGAAGAGTCTCGACGCCTTCTTGAACCATACCGATGTACTGATCTCCATGGAGGCGGCGTTTTGCGAAGACTTTGAGGGAAATTATGGACGACGCCTGTACGTTACTTGCCAGGAGTCAATTTCATGATTTCACGGATGGAATGTATCTCACAGTTTTAGTTCAGTCGTCCATGGTAAGGAATGCGGTTTCTCAGCAGTGGTGGACTTGTGGTCATGATCATCTACAGAAGCATGGACATAGAAGCTGTCGTGAGTCGAAAACAAACTAATTCGCGGCAGATGGTGCAGGTCTACGTCTGATTGACATCGCAAATTATCAAGAGTGATCGTCATTCAAATTGATCTCACGCACCGAAGATTTGCACTGCCGGGGGACACGGTGTTCGTACAGCATCGCCATAGCCATGACTCACTATGGGCCCCTTCCAGATAGCTTCTCTGTGGCCAGTTTCGATACGCTGGGATCCACCAGCAGGTCTCCCAGCGCCCAAAATAGGGGCAAGCTTGAACTCCAAGCTTGCCCTTAGCAGCTCTTCCTTGCCTTGGGGGTTTACGCACTTCAGTTGTTCAAGAATGGCTGAATTGAATTGTCAGTAAATAATTTGCACAAGATGTAGTTACTCACCGCCAGGGTACGTCAAGAATTCCTCGATACAGCCCTGAACCATACCGATGTATTGATCATCATGAAGTTGGCGATGAGCAAATACTTTCAATGTGAGCGTGGTAGAGTTGCGAACATTGCTGCTCTTTGAATAAGCCTTTGAATCAGGCAGTACTCTCCAACGTACAAGATATGTTTACCACTCCATGGCATAGAGCTGGGTTTCTCCGGACTCGTACAACTGGTCTTGCCCGCATTGACATCGTCAACGGATATTTCGACATAGAATTGATGATCCACATTCAACCACCCGATCTTGGGCAGATGATGAAGATCGATATCTGAGGATTATCAGAACTGAGTAGTCATAAAATGAGATTATGAGGACATGCCGGAAACTTGCACGCCTATACTATCTCTGGTGCCAACTGACTGGTCCTGTTATTGCATGTGAGTCCATCATTTCCGAGCGATGGGTCATTCGCACATGGAGATATTGATTTGCTGAAGGGCAGTCATGTTGAATGCCGTCTGAATGCAGAAGTCGGAGTTTGAGTCCGTCTCTGCATGATGGAGATGGGAGCTACACCAATGAAAACATCAGATATCACGTCTTGCGGGCGTTGAAGGAATCTCACCTGATATGTTGATGACTTGAGGATGTTAACCTCATCTCGGCTGGAGAAACGGGGTTGAGACTTGGATTTGGGTAACGCCTGCCTGCGACAGAGACTCTTGGCAATGCGACAAAACTACAAGCCCTTCAGTTTTCCAATCGTTCTACTCGCTTTAATACAGATCGCAGTGGGGAGCGAGTAAAACAAAGCGAAAGCCTTGAAATCAAATAGAGGGCAGGGTGCTGCATGCGACCTCCATCATGGTAATCCCGGCATGCGGTAAGCACGCGCCTGTGCTTTTCGGTTCTTTGTCCCACCCATTCGAAAACAGACGGTTGATCATTGAGCGCGTCGTGTATGTACTTGGCTTCAAAGAGTGATACACCTTGATGCAGGCCAAATACTGAAAACGGATCACTGAAAGCACATTGAAAGCCTTGTGGTCTGACCAGAGCCGCGACAATGGTAGGCGCACGACACCAGCATGCGATGACGAGATCCACGGTATTTGTGAGACTTGATAGTCCCTGGGGCCTCGTGCTGCCACCCTGACCAGGAAGCCAGGAAGGCGAGGATCCTCTAAAAGGTAAGATTGGCCCGGATTCGCGGCTCAAAAGATATAACAGACGCTCTGGGCGTGCTTGAAGTTGCAAAACGTCCCAAAGTATGTACAGCAAAGTCAGTGGTGAGGATGGTGACCGCACCCAAATATGGTACTCTGAGATATCTTTGTTTTGTACTGAGTGGTCTAGCTTGCACATCAGCGAAGGGCATCACATCGAAATCTCAGACTGGCTCTTTGAACCATGTCACTGCCACACATGTGCAGGTATAAGTAGGCCTGAATCCAGCTCCGAGAGTTTGAGCCTTGGCTGATGGAGCCGGAAAGAAGCGAAACCAATGCCCTCATGCTGTGGAGCAGCGAACCTAGTAGGGTTGGGTATCTTCCGGCCCGTGATCACTAGTATCAGAACACGCACTGGCTATGACGGTTTTACTTGTCCTAGACATGCTGACCCAGAAACCCGCTGATACTGCCGCAATCATACATATGTGGCACCGGGAAATACCTAATTTGCCATTGTGTACGATCAGCACAGGAAAATTTTTGAAAGTCGACACTCCAACGAACCTGGTTGTCTAATATTATTTAGTGTCCAGATCTGTTGAACTAGAGTATGTAGACCATTTTATCCTGAACAAATCTCAAATGTAGGCAGACAGAAAAGTGGATGAGTTGATCGATCGATTCTTGAATAGCGGTGTCTATGGGAAATTGATGTCATACACAGCCCGCCCGCCATGTAAAAATTGCACTGTAGAGCATTTTCCCTCATTGACCTGTAAGATCGGGTTGTCATTGTTTATATTCAACCACAGCGAGGAAAAGCGTCCAAAAGAACCTTGTTGTAAACCTGCTAAGAACCTGGTTCAAATACTTCAGCTGGATGTAACAATCAGACTACGAGTACATGAACGCCGTCATAATACATACACGTTTCGAAGGTCTCCCCGAGCAACTTCTTGAGGGATGCAATAAATCAATCTCATGGATGTAAAATGGGATATGCACACATGCCTCTAACTTCCGCCCGTAGTCCTTTGTCACTGCCCACAAGAACCATCAAGGGCACGGTGCTCTGGAGTTCGTATTGAGACCAAATGTTCAATGTCAGAAGACATCATATGCAAAACGACTGCAAACCAAGGCTAACCGCCCTCAGCAGCTTCTGCTTCCAGTATCTCCTTCTCTAAGCGTGCACGCTCTGCTTCACGCATGCGGAGGAGCGTCAAAGACTCGTAGTCCATCCCCGCCTTCGCAGCAGGAGGCGGAGGCGGTGGGGCATCATCAAAAGCAGGCTTTCCATACAGAAAAATCAGGAATTTGAATAGATTGACCGAGTGAACCAGACTTACGAAACTTGAGGGAAACGAACTGAACGTCGTCCCATCCGAAGCAGTCTTTGCCGGGAGCGGCTCGGCTCGCTTGGCCGCGGGTCCTCCAAGTTCTCCACGTTCGCGAAGCCAGCCCAGTATCGGAGGCTCAGACCCGCCTGCCCATGCTACTTCCATCCCCCGATCCTTCAGCGATTCGGCGCTCGATACCACGGCAAATGCAGCACCCAACTGATTGAATGGCACCAGCGCGGTCACTATCACTTCACCGTCTACAGGTCCCTTAGACTTTTTCGCCTTCTTGGCTTTCTGCGACATCACCACCGTCCCTTCATCAATCTCGCCATATCGTCGAAGGTGGGCTGCGAGTGCGAATGCCGTAGAAAGCGCAGGATATGATGACAGAGCATATTTGACACGGATCGTTGTATCCAAATCACCAGGAGGCGGTGGAGCGAGGAAGTCTTCTTCAACAGCTCCATTTGACTCGGGTTTCGACCTCGTGTATTGACGTTCAAATTCTTGCAGCTCGAGCTCCTTCTCCCTCTGTTCCCGCATTCGTCGCCCCTCCTCGCGAATCCTCACGTTTTCGCTCTCCCTCGCAGTTCTCTCCTGCTCCTTGGCCATTCGAGCCTTCTTGAACTCTTGCTCCCGCTGCTCCAGCTCAGATACCATCGCTTTACGCTTATTATCATAAGAAGCGAAGCGCTGCTTCTTGGCAGCCTGCAAACGGAGTTGTGCATCGAGCGCGAGACGGCGGAGCGGATCGAGGAGGAGGGCGGAGGCGGTCGTCAATGCATGAAATTTCTGGGCTACATTCGTGTGTGAGCTACATTTTTAACGCATTTAAGCACGCACCTGCATTAGGGTCATTTCTGTTCTGCAAAAGCAACGTCAATTTAGTCTCAGATTCTCGACCTTGGAATGAATTGACGTACTCTGTCTGGATGGACTTTTAGTGAACGGGTTCGATAGGCTGTCCTAATCTCAGCTTCGGTAGCCTCTTGTAAGATCCCAAGCAGATCATATGGGTTTTCCTCTGGGTCTTCCGGCGTTTTAGGTGGCATGGATGTCGAACGATGTTAATCCGTGCCTAATAATTGGACTAACCAAAAATTACATAATCACATGTGTGGAGATCATAAGTTCAAGGCGGTTATACCGGATTTGCACAACAAATACGATTCGTTTTCTCTTTGTTTCAGTTCGAGGGTGAACTAGGCAGGAGATCAGCAATTTTGTACTGTCAAGAATTTCATGCGTATCCATTCAATTTTTTTTGTTCCAGTATGCATGACACCCATCTCCTTCACGATGATCAGGGTGAATCAGACACCGAATTTAAGTAGCAGTGCTCTCCTACAGCTAGTATGTAGTACAAGTGAATCAGATGAACAGCAGCTTCTTGGTAACCTAAAAACACAACACTTCTTCCTACACCTCTAACGAGAAATACTGGTAATACACTGATGTAAGCGCTAGTAATACATCGCATTCTTATTGTAGTCTGTTATTGTAAGGTTCATGATATCGTCGTGATGGATGCAATAGAAAATCTGCGATCCGCTGGACTGCGCAAAATGCGATAGGGGTGCAGACGCGCCCCCTTGACTAATTGTCGTTGTGGCTGGCGCAGGCGTTGCAATGCAGGCCCGACCAGAAGAAGGGGCTGTGCAGGTTGTTTGAGGTCAGTGACACCAGAGAGGGGGTGCACGTGTGGGGCATCGGGAGCAGGAATGACAACGATTGCGTCGGCATGCTCAAAAGTGGTAGGTACAAGACGAAATTTCGTGGATTGACCCCCAGAAGTAGGGGGACTCGAAGATGAAAGGGGCGAAGGGGTGGGAGAAGGAGTGCGAGAAGACGTTGAAGATGAAATAGAAACCTGACGGTTCTGACGTGAATGTGAATGTTGACTGGGCATGCGCAGCCTTGGAATCTGAAAATTACCCTGCTTTCAGTCAGAGTTGTTTAAATAGTGCCCTACAAACCTGGCGTTTCAATTCGTACGAGTCATGGAGTGCATCGATGCGGGGGAGTTGAGTCTTTCCACGAGGAAGACAAAGCGTATGAAGCGGGGGGAGTGTAGGACGAACAGATGCAGATGAGTCCATTATGAGAAAAAAAATAGCGAGCAATGCACAAAAAGGAGGATCAAAGGAGGATAGAATGTTCAGCTAGCTAAAGTGTCCACCAGGGTCACCAAAGGCCTGCCTTGAGTGTCGATAGGAATGAATTGAACTCTCGAGACAGAGATAAGAAACATCAAATGTCTGTTGATCTTTATACAGGGCAATGCATTGTGATACATCGTGCATTGTATTCCTTCCCCACACGGAGACAAAAGCATTGACAATGGATTTTCGAGACTTACTAAGTTTGCATGTATTTGGGCTCGCTTCAAACAATGCTCATCAAAGGCGGCCTGCAGACTGCTAAATACGACTATTACTGGTAGCTCTCCGTGTAGAGCGTTGATAACCATTCCGACGTTTCACGACAAATAATAATCACTGGCTCATTCAAATCTTCCTAGTTGATCGCTGAATTATTTATCATTGACCTTGGTTAAGTACCCGAAGTATATGTACTAATATACCTATAGTCCTTGCAGGAAAATTTGAGCGGATTCAGTACACAACCTACCTAATCTACCTCATTTACAATGGATGAAGTCGTGCCAGGAGTCTGGATTGGAGATCTACAGAGCGCTTTGGATGTCAAGGGATTGAAGGAGAGAAACATCTTCAGCATCGTAACAGCGATGCGGGGCAAAGTTACCATTCATGCGGTGCGTACCACCAGCGCTTCAAGTCCCCAGGTTCCTGTGCCCAAATTTAGTCTAGTATATGGATCTGAGGCAGGCACTGATGCAGACACCTCCAGACATTTAACAAGTACCAAATCAACGTTGACGATAGTGCGAATGAAGATGTTCCTCGTGCACTTTTTACCATCAATATCATTTATCCAGAACGAGCTGGACAAGGGTCGTGGTGTACTCGTGCACTGTGGGGCTGGAATCAGTACGTTCAAGCCTTATCGACTAACGTCTTTTCTCCCGCTAGCCCGCTAGCGGATCAATTTTTGACATCCGATCACACAGGCAGAAGTGCAACAATCGTCGCAGCGTACCTCATGTACTCGCGGAAGCTCGACCCCGAAAGCGCTATAGACATGATAAAGACAGTAAGACCCATCGTTGAGTAGGTTACCTTACATCGTTCCTGAACTACTCAGATAAGAGGATGCTTCTGCAGGCCAAATGAAGGATTTATGGAACAACTTAAGGTGTTTCACCGAGCGTCATACAAGTTCACGCCGCGTGATAAGGCAACCCGTATGTTCTACCTGGAACGGACGATGGAGGATGTTTTGAGTAAGTTTACTTTGCTGATCATCAACTGCTTCAGGATCAGGATCAGTGCTAATCGATTGAATCATAGATGGAGATGGGACGATTCCAGAGAATGCGATGTTCGCCAAGCATCCACGAACACCATCTGATTCTGTACCCAACACACCGATGATCGTATCAAGCCGTCGAATACGATGCAAAATGTGCAGGTACGTCATCCTTAAATTTTATTACACTCCCAGCGCTAATTCATACACAATTCCTTTCGTAGGCAAGAGCTAGCAACGCGCGAGCACATGCTCGATCACGGGCAACTAGGCCCACCGACGCCCGCTCTGCCCTCACTATCGCCTGCCACATCGAGGCGCCCGTCTGCGAACGACCGTGGCACGTCCTCGCGGCGGCCGTCCATGAGCCTTAGCGGGCGCGCGCTGATGGAATCGCTCTCGATGTCATCGTTTTCAATGTCATCACTCTCAATGTCAGCACTCGATACGGAGGATGATCATGAGTCAGATGAGCCCAAGAACGGGCAAGCGGTTGATCTGCCTCCCCTGAGAGTTGACATGAAGTCCTTGCGATCATCCTCGATGTCAATGGAAGGCCTTGGTAAGGACCTATCGGATGCACTCGATGCATCTGTCGCCACCGACGACAGCATGTCAACAGGGACGGCCACACAATCCGAGACGGTGCGTGTGCTGTCGCCTGTACATGAGAGCCAGGATACATCGAAGGCCGGCGGACCGCCGCAGCCTCAACCGAGCACACAATATGCGAGTCCGTTGGACCTGGCAGCTGAGCTGCATTCTCATCCGAAACTCGTTGCTTTGCGCACACCTCCGTCGTTGAGTATGACGGGGACAAGGTCGGTGGCCAGTCCTCCGATCCTCATGAATCCCAAGTGTTCTGGGTATTTTGTCGAACCAGTAGGTGTTTCATTGTCTGTCGTCGATCCACAACTAATAACGACCTTCCAGATGAAATGGATGGAACCTTTTCTGGAGAGTGGGCAATTAGCAGGGAAGATTATTTGCCCGAAATGCAGTGCCAAGCTCGGCAACTATGACTGGGCTGGTGTATGCTGCAGCTGCAACCGCGAATGGGTGACACCAGTACGTTGCATTTGCTCCCAACTCTTCACACACAAATTCACTACATGCCAGGGTTTTTGCATCCACCGATCTAAAGTCGATGAAGTAGTAGTGGGTTGAGCAGCGGCAGATCAGTTAGCACTTGCTATGTATGAGATTTACTCAGTAGATGGTTAATTGAATGGAATTGAGTAAAAGAGTGTGGGTATGTCAGATAGCGTTCCAATGAGATACAAGGAGCGGTTCGGTTCTCAGAAGTCTTGGGTAACTTTGCCAAAAAAAAAAGAAAGAAATAATGCAGCATACACGAATGGAAAAACAGTAAAAAAAGAAAGTCACGGAATATAAGGGATTTATATCATGATATAGCGAAAACCATTATCAGAGGAGGTAGGCTGTGAGAAAAGCGAGATATCATGTGCGAAAAGCAAAAATAGGCGAGGCAAGAGTGAGGCTTTCTACCGATCACCAGTTGCGTTGGGTACAGTCTTTGTAGATCGTCGGGAGCCAAAGCGAAGTTTCCCATCATCCCCTCGACCCCACGAAAACAAGCCGCCGGTATCATGAGAATGTGCACTCCCCGTTCGTGATCGAAGAGACCATGCAGGAGACACCGGCCGTGTGGGAGCGCTAACTTCAAGAAGGTGGTCGCCATTGTGGGGGTGGTGATGGTGATGATGACCAGAATGACCGACAGTATGACGTCCATCACAACAGGCGCGCACATTTTCTAAGCCCTCGAACCCGTCGTCCGACTGAGATTGGCCATGGAGTTCAAACTCAAGGTCGTCGTCGTCTTGGCCATGCCCCATTACCCGCTCGAAGGACCGCGTGGGGCTGTACGGGCTCTCGGGCGCTGCCCATCGGAGGTATTCTGCAGCTGGCGTTCCAGACCTTTTGCCTACAGACCCTCGAATAGAGATTTGTGATCTACTCCGGCTGCCCCGCGGCGTGGTGCTGAACGCACCGCCGTTTCGGCTGCTTCGGCCACTTCGTTGACTTTTTGGGCTTGTATCAGTCAGATGACGGTGATCATCATCTGTAAGCTCTGCGCTTTGCGACATGGGGCTCATGAGAGCCGCATTTTCGTTCTGACTGGTTGAGGGTGTCATCGCAGGGCTGGGACGAGCAAGCAGGTATTTCAAAGCCTAGAAAGACGTAAGCATCCACCCAAAAAGTTAGACGAGAGCGACGAACATTGAGCCAAATGTCGTGGCGCTCCTTGGTAGGGGCAGTAATCTTCATTTCTCTCTGGGCCGTGGATATCACCACGCTGTACTGGTATAAACCAGGAGGCATGGGATTGGGATCTAAAACAGAGCGAACACCTTCAATATAAGCTGTGCCCACACAAACCATCAATTCAACACCAACCGAAGAGATCTCACATCAATTCACTCACCACTCTTGGCACTAGACTCTGAAACGTTTGATGATCCAGGGTCAGCGGAGCTCCAGTACAAAGTCTTGGTATACGGATGCACCCAGAAGAACCGCTTGTGTCTCTTCTCTCCATAGCCCTTGCCAATAGTGCGCCGGGTATATTTGTACAAAAACTCGCCGATCATGGTCTGGGTAATCGCATGGATGACAGCAGGGTCTGTCGACATACTATTTCTGTTATCATTAAGCTGTTCGACATTCTTGCCAGGGGTTATGGGCATGCTGGCGACAGGTGTGCGGTTTAAGAAGACATTGTGATCCGAAGACATGGAGGATCGTGGTGAAAGCGCACTTCTATCTGATGCTAGAGACGTGCTCGACATCTCTCTCCTCTGCTGCTCGCGCACACCCCATGAAGGTAAGCCAGACGGTGGAACTGAATTCTGTGCATACGCGGCAGCATTGGCAGCAGACCGGAAGCTGCTTGTTGATGGCGGCTGCCGTAAATTTGATTGAGGCGGAGGCATGCTCGAGCCATGCTGCCTTGGACCGTAAGCGCCTCCCCTGCCATGAACAGAGAGCATTGTGCCAAAGGTCGGTGTGGTGGCACGCTGTATGAGTTCTGGAGGTGGCGGAGAGGACGGACGAGGTGGTGGCGCGTCTGATGTTGAGGACGTAGTAGCAATTCTCCGGTCTGGGATGAAAGGGGGTGGTGCCATGGTGCTAGACGGAGGCGGCAGGCGAGGCGGTGGTGGCAAGGCCATCATAGGGGGACGAGTCTTGTCTACAATGGAGGGCACGACAGAAGCAGTCCTTGAACGACGAGTTCCATCGTCGGCGCCAGAAGAAACAGTAGATTCAATTGACTGCCGGTTTTCTGCATTGGAGGTAACAGAACGAATGATACCGAAACTTGTGTTACCGAGACTCGAGTCGCGAATAGTAGAGGGGGAAGGAGAAGCAGAGGCAACAACAGCGGGCGCAGGGACGAACTGGAACTGTTGGACTGTCGTGCCTACTCGGAAGAGAGCGGGCGACGCAGGAAGGGAGGGTGCGGGGGTGGGAGTTGGGGTCATGGACGTTGCAGAGGTGTCTTGCCAGCTTGCAATGACGGGTGGAGTAGTCAAGGTATCCGTTTGAATGGACATCTCCTTCAGCTCTGGCCTGGCCCCGACCTTCTTGACCAGTTCGACAGCCTTCAAGATTTCAACTGGTTCTTGAGCCTCCTTGATGACTTCCACAGGTACTTCTTTGATGACCTCGATCTCCCGGATGACCTCTACCGGGACCTCTTTGATGACCTGAACCTCCCTAATGACTTCAACAGGCACCTCGACTTCCTTGATAACCTCCACGCGAACCTCCTTGACAACTTCCACTTCCTTGATGACTTCCACCTCTTTGATGACTTCCACCTCTTTGATGACTTCCACCTCTTTGATGACCTCCACTTCCTTGATGACCTCGATGACCCTCAGTTCTTCAACGCTGTCCATACCAACACCCCTCTCCTCATACGTAGTTGTGTCACGATGACGTAACTCCCGACGTTGCGTCGCAGACGCCATTGACGATCGCCTCGAGATTACCAGCGCCTTGATACTCTCATCATCGCTCTCTGAAAAGTCGTTGTCCGTCATTGTCAACACAGAGTGGAAGTCCTCCCGTGACTCTGTCGCGAGACTCCCCCGCGCGTCGTGGTAATCGTCCACATCTGTATCTGTTTCTATACCGGTCTCCGTCGCTCCATCGTCGATATCAATGTCGATATCACTCTCCTCCTCAGAGGTGAAACCACCTGGAATGGGCCGCCGGCCGTTAGTTTCACCGGGGATGCCACCGCGTAAGGTGTTGTCGCCCTCCGACGAACGTGAGAAATCAGACTGTGTGAGCGTCGTGCGCCTCATCGAGTTTCGTGCGACGAAAACGCGATCGGGGGCCTGCATTTGGTAGAAGCTTGTGCGGGCTGCAACGGGAGAAGTAGGCTCGTGCTGCACAGCTGTTTCCATGTGCACCACAGAGGACTCCTCGTCAGTCTGACACGACATTTCAGAAGTGGTTGGAGATGCTGGCACGGGTTCAAGGGCTTGCTCGACTTGCTCGACTTGCACACCCATGTCGCTCGCTGAGGAAGAATGCGAGGGTACGAGCACCGTCACGTCATCCAAGTCCGTCTGACACGCCATTTCAGCGGTAACCTTGACTTCAGCATCTTCAGTGACAGACATCATCCCAATGCCGAGCTCTGCAGCTAAGGCCTCAGGTTCCCCGACAAGGGATGCTGGTCTTGCCTCCTGGAAAGCAGCACCACCACGTGTGCGTCTTTGTGGGGCTCCACCACGTCCAATACCGCGAGGCGAGGAGCGGGCCAGTAGAGAATGGCGAAGCGGGCTGGATTGGCTTGGGAGCGAGCTGTAGGATGCAGACTTGCGGAGGACATTGGCAAACATGGGGTCCATACCGTCCACACTCGTTCGCTTCGGGGAGGAAAGAGGTAAGGTTTCAAGGTTTTGCCCTTCCGGTTCACCCTCTGCGTTACTCTCGTTGAAAAGAATGTCGTCTGTGAAGTCTGGGAGGGGCGGCACGGGTGGAGATGGAGAGGCATTGTAATCAGATGTAGAACTAGGGCTTTGCGCTGCTATGCCGAGCCTGGTAACAAGAGAGGACCTTCCCCTGCCTCTCCTGCCTCTGGCTCTGCCACCACCGGAGCGGTATGGAGTCAGCCAGCGAGGATGCTTAGTCTCAGTCTCGTCATCGTCGTTCGTCTCATCTTCTGGAGGCTCATTTTCATCTTGTACATACCCAGAGGAGGACTCCAGTTTGCGCTTGTACTCCATTCGCATCTCCTTCTCGCGATGCAAACTGCCCTTGAGGGTGCTGATCTGCCTCTGGGCGTGGGCAAGCCGCTGCTGAAGGGCCTTCAATTTCATTATTGGGATGGTTGCTCGCATGGAATGGGCGTGATGGTGACGGGTCAGGGGAAATGTCTACAATATCCTCGAATGCGTCAGGCTGGAACACGGCCGAACTGTCCATTTTCCGCCTGTTATTGGTGCTCGCTGCGGTGAAGATATCATCATCCTCTGCAGCAGGGGTCGAGTATTCTTTGCCTTGGCTTGCGCCAGGCGTGAGTGGACTCCCGAATCGTGGACCGAGGCGACGGCTTGCTTTCTCTACCTCTGCCTTCAGTGTATCAAGCGCAGACTGCAAGTCTGACTTGTCGCGCTGTAGACCCGCAGCATGCTTACGCGCTTGAGCTACGTCTGTCTCGTGCTTAGCTTTCATATCATCGAAGGCAATTTGGAGGCGCTGTGATTCGTTCTTGTGCTGGTCTGCTGCTTCTCGTGTGTTGTTGAGCTGTTTCGTGATGCGCTTGTGCTCGCCTTCGAGACGCACGATTGCTGACTGTGAGTCTGAATACTGGGTACGGACCTCCTGAAGGGTAACTTCGAGGTTCCAGTTTTCTTCTTTGAACTTGTCTGCGGCAAATAAATTTCATGAAGCAAATAAATTTTGCAAAACTGACCTGAGCTCTGCTCTTGCGATCGAAGCGCGGTACGTAGAGACTCAACGGTCTTTTCGAGGTCGTCTTTCTCCTCCTTCATGTCTTGGATGGCCTTGTCACGCTCGCCGAGAAGGCTCTGGAGCCGTCGTACTTCGGTAAGGAGTCCGCTTCCAATCTCGAACGCAAACTCTGGGGGAACGGTGAGCCAGGAAAGTAGAACCTAGCAGAACGAGAGAGACTTGCCGACGTCGTCTGCTCGATGGGCAGCATTTTTGGCACGACGAGACTGGGCTGCAGATGAAGCAGAAGCTTTGGAGCGCTCGGGCTCTTCTCGAGGAAGATCATTGACTGGCAGGGCCGGAGATGATTGTTGTGTAGGAGGACGCTAGAAATAGGTAGATTACACGTTAGCGCATGATGAGGTATTATGAATTCATAGGCGAGGCGCGGCGCATGTGACATTCACCAACAAAAGGCGCTTGCCTAAAATTTTAAAATGAATAGACTCACTCTTTGGCCAAAAGTACTAGATAACTGCGCGTTCTCTGCGTCCCAAGCAGCAATAGTCTCTGCAAGTTCGCGATAACGTTCACGCGCGTCAGTATCCAGTTCCTCGCCTTCTGCACGTTCTGCATCAAATTCTTGGAGTTGTCTTATCTTCTCTTCGAGCTCTATTTGCTGTGCAAGAACTCGCTGTCCGAGAGTTCCTGCCTGTTGCAGCTGCTTCTCCTTGTTATCGAGGAGCAGTTGGAGACGGAACTTGCGTTGGCCTGCGGAAGAAAAGGCTGGTGCAGAGAAATCTGGCATGTTTGATAGGGCTTCTGCTAGACCGTCATCTGATGGACTGGCCATGCCTGCGCAGGCCGTCGACGATCAAAATTATGCAATGTCTTGATGAATGGTTGGACTCAAGGAGCGCGACGCGGCCTTGGCCCCAAACCAACATGTGCTAACCGAACTAAATCGTATCGAATTGGAATATATTTCTCACGGTGCTTTACTTGTTTTCGGTTCAGCTTCTCGGAGTCTAGACTGCTTGAGCAGCAGTGTTGCTCATATTTTCGGTTCAATTCAAGGCTTCGCAATGTTCTGACTGGGCTTCAGGTCAACTTGCTGAGTGCTTGCGCTTCACCCAAGTCAGCACGAACTGCTCTCAATTCAATCTTCTGATCCATCACAAGCTGCAGCATTGACTTAATGGTTGACTGCGATTGTCCCCCCTTACTCCGCCGTTCATCCTAAAATGAACGCAGATAACCTGGCACCGTTATGTAGCTGACATTTCCTCGTCGCTGTTTGCACGTCTCTCAATTTCTCTCCTTCAAGCCTAACGCAACGCGAATCTTCCACACTCAATTGGCGTTCTCTCAAATTACCGTGACGGACCGAGACATCAATGCTACGGCTTAAGATAGTTGCACTGATGACAAGGACGCAGGTGATATGAAACTAATTTTTTTAAGACCCTAATTGAGTGTACTGCACCTGAAGAACCTCCAAATCCATGATAGCAACTTGCTATGACATTACTTACCAGCGGTAGTCCAAGTCAAAGTACACCCACGATCATACTTTAATTGTTGTGGGCAAATATTCACGTGAATGTTCATCTCAAATCCCAGGTACCTATTTCCATGCATATTGTTGGTGAGTTCATTATCTTTCTTTCTTTCTGTGGCTTGCTGTCACATCATATGGTGTTTGGGCTGCGCATGTGTTTACAACTAGTACCTGGTCAATTGCGCGTGCGGTTGACCAGTCAGATATGATTGCCATGATCACTCGAATCCCAGATTATTCAGAACCACTGACTGTCTTTATGTAGGCGGGTTCGAATTCGATGACCTGGTGGTGCTTGTCAGGTAAAACTTACAGGCGCAATAACTCAAGTTTTGTTGAAATAAGATAACTACTGTAAGAACCGACGGGCTCTCGCTGCGAGTTCAAAGGGGTGAGGGAGACCGAGACGGAAATACGAGTCAGCGATTTCAGATATGTTAGAGAAAGGGAGACCGAAACGAGTGAGTGCGAGACGAAATGACTTGAAAGAGTGGATCTAATTGCCTGGGTAGTAGTGAATGTACATGGCTATTTTATACCTCGAATACTAAGGGTCCTCGGGTATGAATGATTAGGTGAAACGGAGGCAGAAGGGATGTGGCGTCGCGCCTGACAGGGTGAAGTAGAGCACAGAGACAGAGTAGGAAATATTAAGTGAGTGGCGATATGAATAATTATGTTTTGACGAAATTGGGAACGGCGAACTGAGAATAGTGACGAAAGGCAGTTGAGGGTCGAGAGCGTCGGAAAGTGTAGAGGCGAGGTCATTGTTGGCGGCGCGCTGATGGTGGTCAAGGTAAGCGTTGAAACGGCTATCTCCGTCTTCAGACGATTGGTAATCCTTACACCTCCCCCCAACTACAGATATCAACCGTCCTCGGTTGATCCCTTCAATGAATCTATACGTCGAACGAGTCTGGTAGCCCTGCGATTGCGTCTCCGTCAATGAGCTGAGTGACTTCGAGCCTGGTTGGCGAGCGCGAATGGTAAGGAATGAGACGAAACGCGGCAAATTTGAGCTTTGAAATCGAGCCGTCGACTTCGGCAAGATGATAAGCACCGTTCATGTTGCGCGAGACCACCACCATGGGACCGAAGTAACGTGGTTTACACTTTGCATTGGACGCAGGCTCGATCTTTTTATTGAGGACTAATACGAGCTCGCCAGGTTTGAAGCTTCGGTTAGTGATGGTGTTCGAGAAACGGCGTTCAAAGTCTTTGATGGAGGTGTAACGGCTCGCTAGGATGCGTTCGTGAATGCGTGCAAGATCTTCGTCTCGTTTGGCAAGTTGCCGTGCTCGAATAGCAAGGAGCTCGTGAGTGGAGATGGAACTGGTGATTTCGGGCATAAGGAAAGTCGCTTCTGTGATGTCGAAGGGAAGTAATGGTTCAACGCCGTGAGCCATGTAGAATGGTGTATGTCCCGTGGATTTACGAGTGGTGACACGATCGGCCCAGAATATGTGGGGCACAATGGTTGGCCATTGCGTGATGTCTCCATGACAGGCTTTAACGAGTGAGTCGCGAATTGTTCTATGTGAACGTTCAACAATACCATTGGCCTTTGAGTTGTAGGCCGAAATACGAATGTGACGGATGTGATATTTCGTCGCAAGCCAGTCGAGCGCAGCCACAAACGGTGTTCCATTGTCCGTAACAATTTCCTCAACTCCTCCCCAACGACACAACAACTCTTCAAAGATAAATGCCCCAAGAGTGCGACCAGTCTCCTTCCGTAGCATTCGCCATTCGGGCCATGCTGTTAGGGAACAACGAGCTTGAACAATGTACGAGTATCCGTGAGAAGTCGGCATATGCATTGAGTCAGTGTAAGCTTTTCGAAATAGAGGAGCAGGAATCGAGATAGTCGGAGGAATGACGACTTTTTCAACAGAGCGAAGTTGACATTGATGGCATGTTTTGAGGTACCACGAGAGGTCGTGATCAAGAGTTGGCCACCAAAAACGGTCAGCAATAGTTCGTCGAGTAGAATAAAATCCCTTGTGACCGAGATTGTCATGAGTTTCGCGGAGAATTCGAGCACGATCATCCTGGAAAATGACGAGTTGGTGACGTCCTGCAGAATCACGACGCCAAAGTCGTTTGTTATGAACGAAAAATTGTGCAGCCCGTTTAAGAAAACGAGTGCGATTGGAGAGCTGCATACCCGAAGGCAGTGCGAGCGTCTCGAGATAGTGTTGAATGGCCCGAAGGTCATTGTCACGCTGTTTGGAGTCTTCGTTGCACGGGAGTTCAAGGTCAGTGTCTGGGTCGGCTTCGGCAGAAACAAAAACCTGTGCCCTCGTCATCATCCCAAGACTTCCATTGCGAGAATCCAACACCGTCCATATCCCATAGCTGAGTACCTCGTCTATCCATTCTTCAACCTCTTCTGAGTCTTCTTCATCAAAGTCTTCATCTTCCAGTGCACGACGACGACGCGATAGGCCATCAGGCCCAGTGTGCTTGGATCCTGAAACGTGTTTGAGCGTGAAATTGAACAACAAGATTCCCGCAATCCATCGATTCACGGCTGCATTCGGTTGGATATCAGGATTGTTGAGCATGCCTTTAATGTACTTTGCGTCGACTTCGACAACGAAATTCTTGATCCCAATGATCCAGACCTTCGTGGCTTTGAGGGCACGAAACAGGCCATAGAGCTCAATCTTCGCTTGAGAATAGCGTGATTCTCGGTCATTCCACGTAATAGAACCAAAGCGAGAGGGTCGTCGACGATTTTCGTTATCGAGCTGAAGTAAAATCCAGCCGCAAGCAATATGGGATGAGTCGACAGCGAGAATGACGGGATTAGGACTATGGTAGTCAATTGGTCGAATGGCAGGGGAATTGACAATGGCATGTTTGAGGGTGTCCATGGCTGTCTGCGTGTTTTCGTCCCAAATGAAAGGTACCGCATTGCGTGTGAGATTGGTAAGCGGTCGTGCAATGGAGGCATAATTCTTTATCCCATTTGCGAATAGTACCTGCTGTGCCAAGAAATCCACGAACTTCAGAGCGAGTTGTGCAAGGAGGCCAATTCTGAATTTTGGCAACCTTTGAGTCATCTGGAATGCGTCCATCATAAGTGCAGCGCTGTCCAACAACAATAACCTCAGGCACGCAAATGAAAAGCTTCTTCGCTGATACCGTGGCTCCTGCGTGCTTAAGACGGTGTAAAACTCTATTCACGTCTAAGCAGTGTTCCCAAACGAATCGTCGAATGCCAGAATTTTTGGGAATTGTCTCAAACATGCCTGGGCTGTCTAAGAGTTCGTACCGTGTGCGAGGGCCAAGAACATTGACGTCATCTTGAAAGTTTGGGGCAATGTCGATTTCGTGCTGAAGAATGAATGCTACATCGTTTTGAAAGACTGCGGGAGAATCCGTCCATCCCATAGGTAATGCTGTGAGCCGGAATGTGCCGAGGGGTGTTTGGAACGTGGTTAAATCACGAGATTCTTCGGCTAAGGCACGATGATCAAAACCAACGAACAAGTCCATCATGGTATAAATTGAGCGTCCGGCTGATTGTTCCGCGAATAACTCAACATAAGGAAGTGTTGCCGCATCTTTGACAGTGACAGAATTTAAAGGCTGGAGGTTGTGGACGATACGGATTGAGCCATTCTTCTTCGCAACGCAAAACCAACTTGATTGGTAAGAGCTGTTTGATGGTTCGTAGATTCCTGATGCGATTTTCGACTTGATGAGTGCAATGACTTCGTCGCGGATACCTGGTGGGATAGGTGGCTGACGGTGCACCCAGGGAGTGTGCTCTATAGTTGGAATAATAATAGGTGGAAAATAATCATCACGGAAGCGTCCTTTCTCCGTCTCATCCCACGCTAGTGCCAGCTCGTTGAGAGATAAGATGTGTGCCACTAATTTTCGCTCTTCAGGCCATAGGAACGAGTTCTGAAATATGCCGAGGTCGTCAATGCGTTCCATAGTGAGGCGAGAGCTGGGAACGAAGTGTGGGGGGTTGGGAGAGACTGTAGGAAGCGATATAAGAGGATCTTCAGGGAAGCGACGAATGATACGAGCATGTGCAGGCATGGTTGTTGCGACAGGCTTGACTCGATTGGCAACTTTCTTGTAAGCAAGGACTCGTCGAATGGGGTCATAGTCGAAGGCTTCCTGTAACAAGCATTCTGCAAGAGGACTGGCTATCATGTGAGAGATGGCAGGCCCAGGCGGAGGGAGTGAGGTTGGGCTACTGAAGGCTGCTGCTGTGAGCATGAGTGTGTCTAAATGTGGCGGAGGGCGAGGGAATGTAGCGCAGGTTCGAACTCGCGTGATATCTGTGGGATCATGAACAGTGACATAAACCATCTCCGATGTCTCCGACTTCGATAATCGAACGAGGCGCTGCCACGGTCGTCCTAAAAGCAAGCGATAAGGAGCATCCGCTATGACATAAGCATGTGCCCATGTTTTGATGCCGTCGACATCAATTTCGAGCATCTCAAGACACCCCGACATGTCCTGTGAGCTTCCGTTCGCAGTCTGCATGCGCATGCGGATATCTTTATTGATTGGAGCTTGAGTCTTCTTCCAAACATCCTCTCTAATGACAACGAGCTCCGAGCCTTCGTCGAGCAAGGCCATTTCCATGTGAATGCCGTTGAGGGTGACCTTAAGCTCACGAAGTGGTGTGGCGTGCTCAACTCGAGGTGGCACGATGGTGCTAGCAGCAGTAAGAATGGTGGCTGGTGACGAGGCTACTCGATGTGTTCGGCAATGCTCTACAGCTTCCCTACGAAGATCTGGACTAATTGCGAGAAGGTCAGCAATTGTGATATTAGGAACTGGAGTATTGAGCATGCTTTGGTAGATGCGAGAGGCTGCTTCCGGAGTGGCTGCTTTCGATTCATAGACATAGGCTGGAGCTTTCTTTGGGGGTGCAAGAGGAATATCTGAAGGCGAGATGTCAACGGAACGAGTTTGTTTACGAGCATGGGAACTAGATGATGATCCGGCAGCCTCCTTCGATTTTTCCTGTGAGGGTACTGTATCTGGGCTATCGAGTACCGCGTTTTTCGCCTTTGAACGAGTGACGGCGAGAGTATTTGCTCCTGAGCCGTTGTCTTCGACTGTCGTGACTGTGGCATGGTTCTCCGCGATTCGAGTGCACTGAAGGAAGTAGCTTTCGGATATGAAGGCACTGGAGGAGATGTTCGAGGGGGATGTGTGCGAAGATGGAGTAGATGAAGCAAGGGATTGGGCGTGCCTATCTACAGCTTGCTGCAGGTTCTCGATGCCTTGTCGTTGAATGCGTGAGCCATCCGGATTGAGAAGGAAGAGATTTTCGCGAATGATACGTTTCGTGCGAAGATATTCAGCAGCTGTGGGGCAAACACGAAGATAGTGAGGCTGTCCACAGAATACACAGAGTGTTGGGAGACGAGGGGCACTGGAAGGTACTGGAGGAGCTGCTGACACATTGTTGCAAAGTTGGCGGGTGCGAGGAGCAGCCCAAGCGTTAGCAGCAGCAGGAGCGAGACAAACGAGCCGAGTATAGCATGCTGAGTAATTGACATCTCCGATATCGAGACTGTGCATCTGCCGTGCAAGTGCATCGACCTCGTCCATTGTTGACTTCTGTGTAGCGTGAATGGGTGCTTGAGGCTGCGTGAAGCGGACAGTCTTTGTTCGCACTTCTCGTGGAGCATCACGAGGCTCGTCGTCGTCATCCGAGTCATATGCTGGACGATCCTTCATTCGTCGGTTGCTCATAGCTGTGGGAGGGGCGCGGCGATCTCTAATGGACTGGATGCGAAGGGTAATGGGGTCATTGAACTCGGCGTCGAAAGCTTCGTCAGAGAAAACATGACGACCTGCCTCTACAACTTTTTCAAAGTGTGCCGGCTCGTTTCGGTTGAAGTCCGGATCTTTGAGCTCGAGTCGTTGAAGAATCTGACGACGAGCACGGACTGGTAACCCCTGCCAAAAGTACTTATCACGATCCCGTCCTGAGATCTTGTTGTTGGTGACAAGCCAGACAGCGACAGCACGAAATTGACTATAGTACTGCATCAGCTCCTTCTCCGTATTGATGTCGCTGTCAGCTTGGTTAACAACGATGCGTTCGAGCTCGCGAACAGTATAGCGCTGCCCCTTGCTAGCCCCTGGATACTGGCCTAGAATGCTCCTCTTGAAAGTGCTGTATTCGCGACTCTCATAGCCCGTAAGCGTTATCCAAAAACGCTTAGTAGCGAGATCCACGTATCGCACTAGACTCTTACACTTATCAGCACTGGATAGACTGTAAGTAGAGGCGAGATCCTCAAACATCTCGAAGAACTCCAACAGTTCCGATGTCTCGCCGTTGAATAGTGGCGCTTTGCTAGAGTTAGGACCAGGCATGGCACCTATGCCTTGGAGTACGTGAGACATGGTTACTGTTGGCTGCGTTGTGACTCGAGCTTGGTTGTTGGTGAAGATAGCGGGTCTCAGAACGAAGGGCTGTGGTTGCTGAAAGTTAAATGATGGTTGCGACAAGGGTGCAGTAGGATATGATGGTCTATGGTTGTCTGGTGCGAATGGATTCTCGTCGTCGTCAATAATGTCGTCGTCGTCGTCGTCCGAGTCTATTCTATGACGGATTCGATAGGGAGCTGGGTTTGTTGGTGTGATGGGATCTCGTTGAGGGATGGAGTCTGAGGGGCCGATGGCACGATGGTTGCCGATGTGAGCCAGCGTGAATGTGGAGTGCGCTAGGGTAGGTCAGGGATCTGAAACACACCCCTCGCGGTGGGCTCCAATATGTAAGAACCGACGGGCTCTCGCTGCGAGTTCAAAGGGGTGAGGGAGACCGAGACGGAAATACGAGTCAGCGATTTCAGATATGTTAGAGAAAGGGAGACCGAAACGAGTGAGTGCGAGACGAAATGACTTGAAAGAGTGGATCTAATTGCCTGGGTAGTAGTGAATGTACATGGCTATTTTATACCTCGAATACTAAGGGTCCTCGGGTATGAATGATTAGGTGAAACGGAGGCAGAAGGGATGTGGCGTCGCGCCTGACAGGGTGAAGTAGAGCACAGAGACAGAGTAGGAAATATTAAGTGAGTGGCGATATGAATAATTATGTTTTGACGAAATTGGGAACGGCGAACTGAGAATAGTGACGAAAGGCAGTTGAGGGTCGAGAGCGTCGGAAAGTGTAGAGGCGAGGTCATTGTTGGCGGCGCGCTGATGGTGGTCAAGGTAAGCGTTGAAACGGCTATCTCCGTCTTCAGACGATTGGTAATCCTTACACTACTTATAGCTCCTACTAGCGCTCAATACGATTCGAAGCTCACTTTCGCTTATCTGCTAATTTGGTCGTACCAAAGTACCACGGTTGGTTCGATCCCCTTCTTGGTTATCCTTATCATTGCCACCTAGCTTTTGGCTGTCTCAGGCGATACCAGCAGGCCTTCAACCATAAATGAGTTCAGCCCACTCCGTCCTACGGTTGGGTGTTGATGTAGGAGGAACAAATACGTGCGTGCCCGATTTGAATACACATGACTCCGCGGACTCGAGAAACGTTTGCCAGCGATGCAGTTCTCCTGAATCTGTCAGAGGGTTCGCGAAGAGGGCAGGTTCTCGCATCAGCAAAACACCTCACTACGGCGGACGTCACTCTGGGAATCCAAAACGCCATCGAATCTGTGTTGACACAGGCTCAGAGCAAGTCGAACATTCAAGCGCTCTGTATTGGCACGACAGTAAGATTCTCTTGGTAACGCACCAGCTTGCGTGCTGATTGGCGTCCGTGATAGCACTTTGTAAATGCATTGGTAGAAAGAGATCCTCGTCGTTTGGATAGAGTCGCGGTTATTCGCCTATGTGGCCCTTTTACGCATGGGACGCCACCATTCGTAGGTTTTCCACACGAGCTGCGAGACCGTGAGTTGCCGCTGTGGAACGTGCGATGATATCCTGCACTGACGTCCACTTCCTGCAGTACTGGAAGGTCCCCACTTCCTGCTCTCAGGGGGTCTGCAAATTGACGGAAGTGAGATTGCTTCTGTTGTCGTTGCGCAAGTCGAATCCGCCTGCGACGAAATCAATCGCCAGGTACGGCAAATGATTATGGACACGTTGGACGCGACTGAGATGATTTGCAGGGCATACACGCAGTCGTCGTATCTTCGGTGTTCGCCCCCATCGACTTTGAAATCCAACAGGAGGAAACAGTCGCGTCGATCGTGCGGAAGCGCATTCCAGGAATGGACGTCGTATGCTCCAAGGACGTTGCTGCCATCGGGCTGCTGGAGCGCGAAAACGCGTCAATCCTGAACGCTGCATTATTGCGATACGCGAAGAAGACGGTAATAGGTTTCGAGAAGGCAGCCCAGGCACTTGAGCTGAAGTGCTCCGTTTTCATCACGAGCAATGATGGCACCTTGCTCAGCTGCGCACAGGCAGCGCGTCTTCCTATTCGGACCTTGTGCGTGTTTCTCTCAAAAAGATCTCGGTGACAAAAGTGATTGATGATTTTCCTTGAAGTTCGTCCGGCCCAACGAATTCCATGCGCGGCGCCGCGTTCTTGGCTGCACTGGAGTCAGACATCTCAAAGCAATCCGCACTAGTAGTTGACATTGGCGGCACAACGGTGTGTCGCTGAGACAACCTTCAGCATCGTAGCAACAATCTCACTGTCGTCTTTTCAGACGGACATCGGAATGTTGCTGTTCGTGGAAAGATCTTAGAGCTATAAGCAACCATGCTAATTTTGTTTGACAACCCGTTAGACCTAGTGGATTCCCTCGCCAAGCCGCCGCTCATCACGAGTTCTGTGGGGTTTTACTGAACTTCTCCATGCCACATGTTACCAGGTACTGGTGTTAACAATATGACAATCATTCATAGCAAACTGATTGTCTGTGCTCTAGTATCGGCCTTGGTGGTGGTTCCATTGTCCGAGAGGACCCAGTCACCAATAAGGTCACTGTTGGTCCTCATTCGGTTGGACATCGGATCACCTCTGAATCTCTAGTGTTTGGTGGCCATACACTGACCGCTACTGACGTGGTTGTTGCAGCAGGTCGCGCTTCAAACATTGGGGACGAAAGTCTTGTTTCCGGAATTGGCCAGTCGATCATCGAAGGCGCTCAAAGTGCTATCAAGAAGATGCTCCAAAACTACCTTGATGCCATGAAAACATCTTCCCAAGATATCCCAGTCTACCTAGTCGGCGGAGGGTCTATCCTTGCTCCAGATGTTCTTGCGGGCATCAGCCGGGTTCACAGATTCCCTCACTTCGACGTCGCGAATGCTGTTGGTGCTGCCATTGCCCAGGTAATGAGGAAATGACCTTGTTCTCCCCATTGTTACTCAATCTCGATCTCAAGATATCAGGCATCATTGATTCCTTCGAAGACACATCCACAAGAACCATCGTACAAGTTCGCGCTGATGTCGAAGCTAGAGCTATCGCTCGAGCAATTGCTTCCGGAGCAGATCCGCATTGTGTCGCCATAGTAGAGAGCGAAGTCATTCCGATCGCCTATACCAGCGGTCGTTGCCGTTTTTATGTCAAGGCCGCAGGAGACTGGAGTGGTGTCGCTAGTCCAAATCGGCCAGAGGTTGATGATCCTCTGTGTGTTGAAGCTTCTACCGGGGAGACCGCCTCCCAGCCACAAATGGTAGCATCCGCCGCCGTCTCTGCCGTTGTGGCGCCGGTCATGCGTACTGCGAGTGACATCCTGGAGTACGAGCCAAGGATAAAAAGGAGAGAATGGCTCTTGTCTGAAATTGATCTTGAGTGGATTGCAGATGGCTGCTATGTATTGGGTTGCGGCGGTGGCGGGTCCCCCTTACATACTTTTCTGGAGCTCAGGGAACTCGTAAGGTCAGGTGAAATAGTACGAGTGATTGACTTTTCATCAGTGACGCCCGATGCACTGGTCGGATGGGGTGGAAGCATGGGCAGCCCAGAAGTGTCCTCTGAGAGACTACTTGGCAACGAGTCAGTATTTCTGTTGCATGGAGGAAAGATGATGCTTAATTGTTATGGTCATTAGATATCAAGAGGCTAGCATGGAGCTGTGGTCCCTGGTAGGAACAATGCAACTGTGGATGGTCTGACCATTACAGTGCCTAACGATACGCTTCTAGATAACGAAACCAGAAGCGCTTTGCGGATTAGAGATTGGGGGTGCGAACGGTATGATCAACGTATGATGGTCCGGTTATTCGTCAAACGAAAACAATCATTGACATGGCTGCAGATGATTCTGGGATCAACGAAATACGCCGATATACCCTGCTTAGATGGAGACTTTATGGTGTGTAGCAACAAACAAAGTGGTTCGTTATCTAAATCATCACCTATCTACAGGGCCGTGCATACCCTACCGTGAGCAGCATCATTCTGATCTTAAATGTATGCTCCAAATTTACGGCTACAAAAGTGGCATCAAACCACGGCCAATGTCTACGACGTCAGTGGCACGGGAGCCAAGATGCTCCCGAGCGTCATATCCAGTGGAGATGGGAACATCATGGTATTTTTCCCTCTCACGTTTCAAAGTCAAAATCGACAACCTTTCTACAGATTATGACAAAGGCCAAACGTGACATCGACGTTGATGCCTCTTTACGAGCGGCATGTGTTGAAATGGGGTGAGTGGTGGCATGTATCAAAAATACTATGTGTGATGATTTTGGGCTGCCTCGCGCGCATTAGGACGCATGTGGGACTGGCTAGCTGCCCTCTGAAAGCTGATTATGTGGATAGCGCCATGATTAAGAACACGGTGTCATTAAGCTGGCGCATTGGACGAGCTATTGCACTTGCTCGCAAACAATCAAGTTTGTCTCGGATTGGATCAATTCTTGTCGACGCCGTGGGCGGCTCCAACTCTGCGAGAGTGTTATTCATGGGAAAGATCACCGATGTGAGAAGGCGGTCAGTTTTATTTCCATCTCTTGTTACGTGGCGCCATTGAATATTAATGTGCGTCAGGCTCTACAAGGGCCATACGATTGGAGAAGTTATCATCACCGCGCTCACCGTGGATGACGATGTTGACGCTGACGATCCTGATTGTCCAATGGAGCGCTTCACTGGAACGCTTACCATTCCATTCAAGAACGAGAATTTGTATGCAGAACACACCGTGGATGACGCAATAACCACTGTGAGAGTATGTTCCTTTACTCCCGAGTCGGCGCTAAATGTATCAACGTGGAGATGGTCGCAACTGTTCCCGATCTAATCGCTGTGCTTGATGCTCAAAATGGGTCTGCTCTCGGCACGCCCCAATATAAATATGGGTTGCGGGTTCTCGTGCTCGGGATCACCGCGGCTCCCCAGTGGACCGGTTCTGAACGTGGCATTGCTCTCGGAGGCCCGAGTGCGTTTGGGTATGTACCATGATTGTTCTCATGAAGCCATTCTCCATAATTGAAACCATGTGCATAGATTCACACATATCCCGTACAAGCCATTGGGCAAGTACACACAGCCTCGGTCTGTGATCGAAGAGTATGCCTGTAATAGTTGACTTCCTGTCAAATTAGGCAGCTGGATATGGGGTAGTAGTGAAGCCCCTTGGCCATTCTGCGCCCCTTTAACAGCGCAGAGGTCACCTGCATATTGTTCTCGATCAAGCTGTTACTAGGCAGAACCATTAGTTGTTGAATGCAGAAGAACGTTCGTTTGGAGACACATTTATGGCAGTTGGGTAACTGGTGTGACTTGGTCTTTGGGATTTCAGTTGCGAGTTCCAAGAGGTAAACGTTCTGTTCTTCAAAGCTTCAAGGGCCGAGAACGCTGTGCACGCGCGTGTCTGCTTGCATTCAGCAAATCGCAGGGATTCATGCCTACCGTGACTTCTATAACAAAGCACTGGGTATCCGAGGCGCCTAATGCGTTTTCGATGCGATCGCCGACTTTGTCGTGCGTGATGCGCAGTCTACTCGCCCTTCCAGCGGGATGCAGATCTGATCTCCCCCAGTTTCTTGTCTCGGAACTAGTCATTCCAAAAATTTGAGCCCTTGACTCACAAGCAAGTCATTTGGGGTGACGGCGGTTTACGCAAGTCCCCCCATACTTCGCCCAGTATAGTAAAACAAAAGACGCTTGTAGCGACTCCAAATGCTATGTAAAACATTAAATAAATCATACAGCACATACATAATTATTCTACTCATCATATCATTATATGTCCGTGAGGTAGCTAAGCAGGGCGTCAATGCTACTTGTCAAGCTGACGGGAATTACATCAGCGAGGGGATATGTTCTCGTGAAATGAGGCAAGAGCAAAAACAAGAGACAGAAAATGCAAGATGCGATGGGGAAACTGTGTTTGCGACAAGAGTATGCGTCAATAAGGTATGCAGAGAGTAAGTATCCACGCGCGATGGTCAAGCTTCCTCGTTCTTTTGTTTTGCTGCTGTCCGTCTCCGTTTCCACGCTGGGGTGAAGTCCACGTTACACAGCAAGGCTACTGCAATAGCGTAGATAACACCAAAACAGATAGCCGGTATCGTCCCGAAGTGATAGGCTTTGACGAGTGCAGCAAGGATCTGGCCCTCGTACTCGGGATATGCGGCATGAGAGTCCGCGAGCTCAAGCCCTTGGTCCACCAAGGAGTCTGGGAGTTTTCCGCGGAGCGATTCCGTAAAGCTAGTCTCGTATATTGCTGTGAGAAGTGCTGTGGCAAATGTACCACCCAGTGTTCGTAGAAAAGACAAAAACCCGCTGATTCCCGCAATTTGATGGGGTTTTACAGACATGGGTCCAACAACAAGGGAAGGCTGGTAAAGCAGACCGGATGCAATGCCGGTGATAACGGAGAAGCCGATAGTTGTTACTGCAGGTGTGTACTGTCCCACCATCAACATTAAAGCACTGCCCAGTGCATACAAAACGCCGCCCACTACACCAATAAGGCGTACCTGCCCCGTGTGCGCAAGAATGTTGGCCCCTGCGACCGAGGAGATGCCAAGCGTGAGGATGAGGCCAAACATCTGCAACCCGGACTGAATGAGGCTGGAACCTTTGATATCGATGAAGTAACGGGGAAGGAAGAAGACGGAACCGAAGTAGCCAGCCCCAGTGAGAAAATTGATCAAACAAGTGATGGGGATATTCGGTATGCTGAAAAGGCGGATGTCAACTACGGGGTGTTCGGCTACCTTGAGCTCGTAGAAAACAAAAACAGGTATAAGGAGACCTCCAACGATGAAGAGAGCAATGATAGGTGCGGACTAGGAAATGCAGTATATGTCAGTATGAAAAGCTTGTAAAGCCATGTACCTACGTTCCAAGGGAACAACTTATTTCCCATCTCAATGGCAATACATATCATGCTCGAGACCGCAACGGCAAGAACAGAACCAATGTAATCCACTTCTCCCTAGCTGTGCAAGTAATCCAATGCGTTGCTTCCGATGAGGAACAGGATATCGGAGGCATGTTGTACCGATGACCAGCGTGACCCCAATGAGCATGAGCGTGATCCAGAATATCCATCTCCAATCTGCGTCAACGGAGAGGACTGCGCCTAGCACGGGTCCAATTGCAAGACCGATTGCAGAGGCGCAGTTGAAAAATCCCAACCACAGACCTCGTGAGTCTGCCGTTGTCAAATCCAAAATAATGATCACGCCAACTGATTGTCTTCCGGCGGCACCTATGCCCTGAAGAAGTCGAGCACCAATCAATGAGTTCATGCTCTTAAATGCGTGGGTATGTCAGACATCCTCGTGAACGCATGAGACCAAAGAGGGACGTACCGTGGCCAGCCCACACCAAAGAGTTCCAGCACCAAAAATAAGCATCGTACCATTGAACACCTGTGCACGCCCGAAGATGTCGGCGAACCTGCCGAGAAGGGTTTGTGTGACGGTGAAACCCAACATGTACGAAGTTGCAATCCAGTTCTGGTTAGCGAGGTCGTTGAAGTCAGCTGAAATGATATGCATGGCAGTGGTGGCAGTAGTCTCGTTGAAGTAAGCAGTAAAGTTGCCAATCCATAAACTCGCCATGATCAGAAAAAAGTGGGTACGTGTGACAACCACAGCGGGTTGTTGTTGCTGTGTGCGCTCAAGTGTCTCCTGTTGGCAAGCTCGCAGTGACTGTTTGTGAAGAGAAGCGGGAGAGGAGACTATTGGCATCTTGTCTTCGCCAAGGACGATACTGTTGTTCATGGTCGCACATCGCGATAGAGTAAGAGCGGGCGATGAGCTCATGGGGGCTAAGAACTAATGATGAAAAGTGAAAACCTAATGTATTAGTAGGACGAACATCAAGGTGTTTCAAGGTGTCAGCATGCGAGAATTGGAAGCGCACCCTCGAAAGTCTGGAAGTCTGGGAATGTCAGAAGAATACGTGACTGAAACTGACTGAATGAAGTTGCACTTTGAGGAAATACGGCGCTGCTTGAACCTATCGGCGACTTGATGCATACACACACGAGTACCGTTCCCTGCACATGGATCCGCGGGGACGAGGGACAGATCCCGAAACACTATGTGCGGAAACTCGGCGAGAGTTACTTCAGGCACTTATTTCCGAAGATGCAGACAGTTAAGGCCACTGGGGCCAAATTCATGAGTAAAAAAGGAGGCGACAGTTACAGAAGTACTAGGCAGGAAACTCAGAGGAACGGAGCGTCCGCAGAAGACCTATTGTGACCAAAATTGATTTCAGCCTGATTCTTGACCCATTTAGTGTTGACTGTCCGCGGAAATCATGTGCCCTCATCTGCGGAAGGGGGTGTGAGATCTGATAATATATTATAGATAGCATGGGGACATGGAAACGCACTGCACATGCTCAAAAGCTTCAAGTCAAAGTGCCCGACCAGAGATTTCTAATGGGCTCCGTCGGATTGCCATAGTACCAAGTTCCAGGTGGCATACGCCGGTAGGCCTCCTCGCGCATCGATATCGCTTGCAATTGTCGTGGTTCGGATTCACTCAGAAGAAAGAATTCGGGCAAAGTTGAAGAAGTGAGTTACTAACTTGGATTCTCTAAGCCTAGCCGCTGGTGTTTACTTAATCTTTACTCCACCGAAACCGAGCATCGCTGTTTGTACGGCTCGGCAAATACTACTAGTCAGCAGAGATTGCTTATGAACTCTCCAACCGCGAGCCTCGAGGAAGGCAGGCGTATGAAAACGAGGTGAGCGGAGTGATATAAAGGTCTAGCTGATGAGTTCATCGATTGTGCCTTTCCATCATGCTGTAAACCGTTGTCGGGTCGATGTTCAGCCTGGACTTTACTGGATCTTCTTGTGGCTCTCGGACACAACACCGTGACAAGTTTTGGCTGTCCTTCTCTTCGCTTGCATAAGGCTAGCATGAGTTGTCAAGGTTTTCGCCCCGGAGTCCAAATTCTCAATTGGCAAAAGCCACACACGACACCCAGTCAATGGTAGTTCTTTTTGATTCCAGCCCACTGCCAGGGGCTTGTCTGTCCGTTTCAGATGGGGTCATGTGTCAGTTATGATCATTAGTCTCGGAGGTGACTGGTTGTAGCACTGGCCGCCGGAGAACTGACGGAACTTCTAAAGTGTGCGTCGCCGGGTGTTCCCACTCGAGTCTGAGGTCTATGCTGCATCAAGACCAAATTTCACTTGCTGAAACAAGAAATTCTCTTCAGCTGTGCACTTTGCGCCGCGCATTGCGGACAAATGCTTTGTCAGTTATACGTTGGGATCATATAACGCCTACGATCGATCTGTGGCAGCCCTTGACCTGTAAGCTCATATCATTTTCAAAAGCACCTGAGGCCTGAAGATCCCCCTGTAGGTTGCTGTGCATAGGGTATTATGCGTGCATGACTCGTGATGCCGCGGGTAACCGAATTTCTGTGATAGGTTACTGGGATGTGTATCCTTCAACCTCCGCGGATGGTTTACCTCACACGAAGGTGATCATTAAATCCGTTGATGGGAACTTGACTCCAAGGAAACAAGCCTCCTAGCTGCGAGGCTCTGCCATTACGCAGCCTTGGCTCCTCGAGGCTTAAGCTCCATGCCATCACCTGCTGTCATATGTCCCGCCGTCTTACGGCTCTGGGGAGGACAGACTCGTGCTGCCACTGGAAATAGTAACGTGTTGTGTTGCATTGCATTGAACTGGTTTAGGGCCTCCAATGATGAAGAGCTGGTCGATGAGCGGCTAAGCTGCAGATCATGTCGTGCGTGTCTTTCGATCGCTTCATGTTGTTTCCTGTGTTCCAAGGGCAAATATTATTATTATTGCCCAAGCAAAGAGCAGTGTCGTGTTTACTACCGGCGACCGCAACCTGAAGCTTCTTGCCACGGGTTCGCGAAGCCGATCGGAGCGGGTCCCTCTCAACTTACAAAGTCTTGTCTCTCGGACTAAATAAACTTTTCCCGTTCCAACGCTGATTCCTACGCCTTAACTTAGTTCCAGGGGCTAAACACTGCAACCTTAGTTGGGCCACACTAGCTGATGTTCAACTAGTTCGCCGCGGATTCTTTCTTCTGTCACTCAGCCACTGGTTGTCCCTAACCCATGCGTATCAATGTGTTGCGTTCATGTGCGTGACGGTGATCAACCGTGATCAATCCCTTGTCTTGCGATTATAAATCATGGTAGCCACATTACTCACGTGTACGAAGGGAATGAAGGTGGCCGCCGGGTGTAGTGTTATTTTTGTGCAGCCAAGTTGTCGGTGATCTCAATGAGATAAAATCACATGCCAAGGGATGTGATGATGAGCAGTTATCTGATCAGTGGGTATACGTATGGCATCAGCTTACCAAGCGCCCATTAAGTTTCTAGTGCCCACATGATTCATGATAGGAGCTCTTGATCAATAGATCAGCTCCAGCGGCTCCCATTAATATTGAAGCGAAGTATGATAATCGTGCATGTTATCTGTGGATCCGACAATGCCGATTTGAATACAACTTGGACGTCCGGTATGTATTGTCGGCACTAGTGCACACGGATCGCCGCCCCCAGCGACTGGCAGAATCATTGAACAAAGCAGCATCTCTGCAGCTGATCTGGCTGAATATTTTGTCGGGGAAAACGCTTTGCATTGTGAGTTCTGCCGGGTTCATTGTAATACCTGTCACATACTAAAGCCTCGTAAAAGTTTAGATCTGCGGGGCGCCTCCCAGAAGGCCTTATAATTAGAAAGAACCTTCTCTGCGAACTGGATATAAGATTACTCGTATTGCGGCCATGAGTTCAAATGGACCGAACGCATTGAGACGGTGAACTGATAATGAATCTGATTTTCATAATCGGACTCACCCGGCGAACGCGAAGTAACGATGAACCAGAATCGATTATGGGCATGATGTTGATGAACGCCGACAAAATCTTGATCCGTTGGACTCCAGATAAGAGTCATAGTGCGGAAATACATACATCCACATCGGCTGCTAGTATAGCTCAGGGTTCGGTGGCTTGGTGCTCGGCAGTCAGCACGACGTAGTCACTTTCTCGTGCGAGATTTGATCATCCGGTATCTTTGCCATCAGCCAGTACTATGATGCGGCAAGTACTTCGAGAATGAGGGGAATCTATGGTATAGTGAACGTGTTTGAGCGACTCTTCTGCGCTGACGTCCAGAAACACTAGGCTCTCCTGTATGGTGACGTTCAGTGGTTGACTTCAAGCTCCGCCATGTGCACGTGTCGACGAAACCTTGTTCAGTGTTGAATCAAGGGTGAATGACTCGTCACTCACGGTTATTAGGCATGCAGCGGAACACAAGGCAGACCAATATGAGACTAGAAGTAAACCTCAGCAGGCGAGAGTGTAATAAGACATGAGTGACGATATAGTAAACATACTAAAATTCAACTTGGATAAATAACTTTTACCCCGGAAGTGACCCTTTATTCACAACCCAAAATTAGCAAATCACCGGGAATGACGAAACGATCGATTGTAAAAACTCAGTTGCTTAGATGTGATAGCCACTGAAACAGTATTATTTGGGTTACATTTTAGCATAAAGTTCAGGGGCGAAACATGTTTGGGCTGCGGAAGACAAGTTGTCAACAAAACAACAGTCTCTTATAAGCCGCATGTACTTTGGCCAGACTCATCGTAGAATGGTTGTCTTATGAGTGGTTCTCCAGTGCCCGTTTTAGACTGTTTCACAGAGGCATGCCAAAAATATGGGTTCAGCCACTCGTGAAGGTGACAACCGGCATCTCAGTCAGCCTGGCAGCTTTCCTGGATCACATCTCCAAATGGGCAGCCACCACGCAGTAGCACACACTGCGTGTCACTGCGCCAAGAGTACTTCTATCAGCACGTTCTAGCACTGCCTTAGCGGCCCCTTCAGAGTACAGCATTGAAGGTTGGGAGACTCTCTACTTGCACACACGCATATGGGGCCGGCCAGACGAATCAGGCTGTTTATAGCAGCACCACATGGAGTCGTGGGTAGCGCCACAGGCCGATACCGGATTTGAAGTGAAACAAAGTTAATTTAACGATATAAAATTTTCGGGCAATGGAATATGATGTGCTTGCAAGAGTGCCAGTTATACGGCGTGGTGTTACCACGGAGATCCTCGCAGGCTCGGTCCTCCAGATAACGACTCGCCGTTTAAAAGCTATCGAAAGGAAGTGAGTCTAGAGCAGCAAGGAAAAGATGGTGTACAATACCACAGCATTAATCTGCTTATGAATCAAACATAAAACTAAGTTGCCAATTAGCAAGGAAGACACGCAGCTCATAAATGAAACCTACAGTCTAAATATGACATGGCAGCATTATTCTGGTCTTCGACGAGCATGTCACTAAACTCAATTTCCGTCCCGTCCATATTTTGGCGGACAAGAAGCATCTTCGGAGTGCGACCTCGCTGCGCGTAGCGATGAGTAAGTATATTCCTAACCTGAGCGGACAATCGAGTGTGAAGAACAGGAAGCTGGATCTGTAATGACGAAGATCAAAGACATAACATTTGGTCAACTCGGGCACTAACGGTATTCGGGTCCAGAGCCGGGAGGTCGTCCACGCCAAATAGGTCAAGAAGTAATTGCGGGGACACACTGGAACCGACCCAAAATATCATGAGATCTTCGTTATCTGATGGAAGGGCGTAGGTGAAGAACTTGTACCGAAATAAGTGCAGCACAAACCTATTAGATAGACGCCGTGTGCTTCCATGTAGGTGTGGCTGTCCCGCATCAGTGACGGAAAGGACATCTGACCTGTTGTGGGGTCTGGAAGCGCTGTGTCGTCTGCCAAGTCGTGGAGCGCAAGAAGGCGGGGATAGAGATGCTGCATTGTGGCGCGCACGCTCATAGATAGGATCTTCTGAGCATGATAGTTGCGCACGTCCGCGGACACATTACGACCTGCGAAAGCATGTTGATCGACGAAGCAAGGAATGGTCACATAACAATGACACACCTTTGAGGGGTTTGCACTTCGTGATCGCTAGGGTGTACACAGGCAGAGCTCGAAATGCTTCAGGTATAATTAGCTGCGAAGCTTGTTAATGAAAGGGGCGGAGATGATATCTAACAAACTCGCCTGAGAGACAGCGGTAGCAGCCGCACAATTTCGCCTATAGCCGAGCAATATTGACGAACATTTATCAGTCAGCTCTTCTCGAATGTGAGCCATTCGGCGTGAGGTCAGTTTTGACATGGCTAGAATGAATGTGAGGAAAATTGAAGATGGTAAAGAAAAGGTAAAATCGGACATTCCCTTGCCAAATGACACACTACGGCATCCATATCAGCATACCTAAAAACGTTGGCGGCCAAGTCTGCCACTTGCAAGGCAAGGTTGCATGTTCGGACACGGCGTTGACCGTCTGGTGTCGTATGGAGCACAGCACACTGCAAGAATGCATACTCTCGAGCATCCAACTTCCGTGAGTGCTCAATTTGCACGGATATGGCTTTATCGGAGTCAAGAATTCCAATGCCCAAGTCCGATACAGAACGCTCATGGAAATTGCCATAATAATTTGATATTCGAAGGCCTGGACAACATGCACGTTAATGTCTTCTTCGGGGAAGATATTCATCGATAAAAACTTACCATTGGAACATCGCACGCGCAATAAGCAATTGTACACTGTCGTCCGAGTTAGCAAACGCCGTAGCTGAGAAGCCAGAACGTGTTGATCTCGTGCAGGGTTGAACCTAGGATGGAAAAACAGTTCACCGCCAGTGGTAGAGGATACAATACCTGTGCAGCTGCTTAGCAATGAGGGTACTGGCAGCAGAAAAAACCAAGACGTGCCGATAGATCCGATATCAATAGGTTTGCTCATCCCAAGGAACATACTGACGCCAATACCCTCCTCTGAACACTCTTCAGCAATGTCTCTCCACGTTTGATGACGGGGGAGGAACATGGTTCGCTCTTTGTCCGTGCCATATAATGACGTCTGATCACGTGGTGATTCAAGAGCACCAGGTCCAATTGCAGGTAAGACGCTCTGGAAAGCAATGATATGGCCCCCTCGACCTGCCTGCACGAGCATGGTTAAGCCTAGATCACGTGATTAAAAGCTGGGACGCACGAGCGAAGCTAGCCCAGCTAGTAGCGCTCCCCCAAGCGCTGCGTTATCAATGATGGTATCTAGATGACGTTCCGGTAATGCCTTAAGTAGACCTTCGATGACGGTCCTTCAAAAAGGAATGAGAGTGACTTGAGAATCAACAGAGTGAACGTTCCTGACCTGGATTTCCAGGGATCTACAAACAAGCCCTCACGCAAAGGAATAAAGACTTCCTCTAGATCAGATACCACAAACATGCTTGCCAGTGATGAGGCTGGCTAGAATTTGTCTATATCAACTTGATGCAAAGATGCGAGTTGTGCGCTTACAGACAGATCATAGAAGTGCAAGGAAGTGTCATATGTCAAAATTCCAAGCTGAGAACCTTGGGGAAAGGACGGCTCTGACCGATTCCCGTCAAGGGAAGTACCGCCATATAGCAAATCTCGCAGGACATCGCAAGCAGATTTAAGAAAGCCCGTTCGTATGGCTTCCAGTGAGACATCAAACGCAAAAAGACAATTCAGAGATCTCGGCTCGCGTGCTTGAGATGAAGGAGGGTCGATAGAGAAATACGATGAATTCATCCTCGGCAGAGGTGGGGGCGCCCAGTATTCTTTTCCTGAGACCACGAAGTCAACAGTTCCCTTGTTCAATTCAGGGCGGTTTGGATGATCTATTCGCATAAGATTTGCGTCCAAACTGCAAAAATGTTCTGGCAATACTAGAAATCAAGACTGAGATGCGAGTCAGTCACTTTAAAGGTCACATCATGCCGTACCTTGAGTATCGTGACCGCAAAGATTACATTTCCATTTCCATCCACCGGCAGTCCATGCACACCAAGGATTAATGTACCCTCTACACTCCTCACACCGAGGGGGACCTAAATCACCATAGTCCACGACTGGGATAGACTCTTCGCGAGGATCAAGGTCTGCGAATGGTTGAAACACTGCCGCAAGGGGAATATCGCACTCTCTTGCCAGATGAGAGGAGCTTGGAAGATTCCACGTTGATACTCTAACGTGTTTTGGGCTCGAGTTTCCTGTAACAGAAGATTCGGTCAATGACCTCGGAGCAAGACTCGAAGCCGAGGTGATATATTGCAAATGTCTGCAGTGAGTCCAACATGGCATACCATTGCGTGAAAAGGTGTTCTCTACATCCCATCACATATAACACCTAGCCCGAGTATTACTTTACTGGGAGGAAATGAGGCTTACCTTGATCAAATGCTATGAAGTCGGATGTTGATAACGGCGGACTGTTTCCGGGTAACGTCATAAATGAATTTCCTTCCCATTTCTCCTTGTCCGATTCTATCATGTCAATCGGAGATGGCATCTGACTTGCGTCGATCCGAGGTCGCAACCCTGTGGAAGTACGTATTAACTAGATATCACAAAGTGAAGAGGCGGCTAACGTTCCTTTGTAAGGTTCCCCAGCACTGTGCGGAGGTTGTGGTATGTGTCTGTTTGCATGCATGTAGACTACCGGAATTACACACTGGCAAGTGTCGTAGTACTACTAGTACGTGGGTCCCGTTTTGTTTGGCAAAGGCTTTAGATCCAAACAAACCAATTTGGGTTGCAACTTGCGCTTCGAGCGATTCAGCCTTTCAGGCATGGCCACTCCGCAAATTTCCTCTATTCTACCTACTACAGATGCGCAACTACCAAAATCTTCATCTGCTACGCTAATTGAGGATATGACATTGAGCAGCGCTTCCATTTATCCGCAATCTCATACACGGTCCCCTCTATCAACTGCCATTTCGAATAGTACCCAAACTACTGAACAGCACGCATCTATAGGCATGGGGCCTATGTCTAGTTCTATACACAATGGCGCGAATTTGATCCTAGATCTCATCAGGAAAGAAAGACAACAGGCTATTCAGCAACATATCGAGTATCACGCATCATATTCGAAAGTGATTCGAGAAGAATCAACCAAGCGACGTGATGCTGAGGAAACGATATTGTACCTCTCAGGCGAACTGGCCAAATATACCAAGGGGCCCACTGAAGCACAGAATATAGCTTTGCAAGCCAAAGCAGACGCAACTGCAGCGCGTAACACCGCTTCTGAAGCTGAAAGAGCAGCTTTTGAAGCTCGCAGCCGCCTCATGGCGGTTCAGGATGCGCTTCAGACAGTTGGGATTACTGTTAGTCGAGATGACTCCGTAACATCTGACACGCTGACAATAACATTGGGCGCGCCATGGCTGGAACTCATCCCATCCCAAATTCACAGTCCACATTTGCCACTCCCCGATTCCTCCGGTGCCCCAGTCGCCAAGCCGAGTTCTTCCCCTCCCCAGCATCTCGGGTCGCCATCAAAATTTATCTCATTTATCAAAGAACACATCGATCACCTCAGCGATACCTTGATCGCCTCTCAAAACAGCTACAAAGATCTTGACTCGCAACGCAATCAGCTCCAGAGCGACCTCTGTACGCTGGGCATTGATCGAAACGAGCTTGAAAAATTAAAGAAGGAGACGGGGGACAACGCGAAGATGCTCGACCAGTGGAAATCCAAACTGGAAAAACTGGAGAATGAGATAAGATTGTTAAAAGTAGAGCGAGATCACGCGGTCAAGGCCCAAGAGGAGGCTGCCACTACACTTGAAGAGACGAGGAGAACCTTGGCAGCCAATGAAGTCACTCTCAATTCGTGTGTTTGCCTCCTGTTCTCCACTTGATTCATCCTACTAAAAGGGTTTCTATCAGCATGTTCAACCAGCGTTTAGGAGATCAACAACGTCAAGCCGAGTTGTGCCTGCAGAGTTCCCGTCGAACACTGGAGAACTCTATTGAAGTCAAGTGTGTGCAGATCCGCGACCTACAGAGCCGGCTCGTGCAGATCACGGCCACTGTAGATGAATGGGAGGGTAAATATGATGCAGTCACAAAGGAGCATGACTCCCAGAAGCAGCTCCTGGTCGCTGAACGGCAGAAATACAAAGAGTATGTAACCGTTCAATGCGTGACGCCGTGGATGCTGACTGTGCATCTAGAGCGAGCTCTACCCGAAAGGAACAGATAGACGATTTGCAGAAACGACTGGAAGCTAGTGTCTCAGAGGACGTTATGACGGCCAAGGTGTCACGAATAGAGGAGCTTGAGAAGGAATTGGCCTCAATCCGGGCGCACCACGCGAAGTTGAGTCAGGAGAAAGATGAAGCCATTTCTTTGGTCAAGTCTCGCGATGAACAAATAAAAGAGTTACATGAGACACTCGCAGTGTATTCAAGTCGCAATTCGCCAACGAATGCACCGAAGAATAACTTAGGTGGAAATTCCGAAGAAAAGAAAGCTCGTCAATTAAAATCATTGACCCCCCGTGACCAGATTCAGTCCAGAGCGCCTGCGGCGCGCCCCGTAGCCGCGTCGGCAGGTCTGTATGACTACCTCTTAGGTGGAGTATCCAGTACTAACTTTCACGATTAGGCAATCAACGGTCTAAACAGATCACCGACCCTAAGAAAATTGAGAAATTGAAGTCCAAGTCCTCAAGCACTGCATTACCGGGTTTATCTGCCGCTCGCCCGATGGAGGTTGACTCAGCTTCATCGACTGACGTGGAAATCATCTCAGGACCGATGCCAGTTATCTCCCAGGGGTCTAATAGTGAGTGACCATCGATTTGACCACCATATTTTAGTCACCTATAGGTTTATTAGCGAAGCAAAAGACCTTCCGTACTGGATCGAACAAAAAAGCTCAAGGTGTCAATACAATCCAGACAATCGATTCTCCTACGGAGAAGACCAGTCTCAAGCGTACTGCAGACACGGACGAATTTTCCACACCAGCTGCAAAGCGGCCTAAGCTCTTTCTGGACTCATCCGCTAGCTCCGCTGAAAAAGTCGCGTCTGCTGCATCCAGCTCGCCGGTTTCGACTCCTTCGGGATCGAGATCGGTGACATCTTCACCAGTCATTGCGAAGCCTGTCTTCAACCTGAAATCTACAAAAAATTATTCACAAGCAAGTACCTCAGTTTCGTCAGGCGGTGCCATGACATCGAAAGCGATGTCTAGCTCGTCAAATGTACGCCCATCCCCAAGCGCGACTTCAACCGAAGCCCCATCTTCGGGAGCCAGTGACGGTGGCACGCATCGCAGATCAGGTAGCATTACCTCGGAGGCTGAGCCCGTAGCGGAAAGCTCGCTCGGGCCAAAATACCGAGCCCGATTTCTGAGAAATGGACAAATCAAACCCGCCTCATCGACAGCTAGCACCAGCTCCAAGAACCATGCTGAATTCAAAAACTTCAACCCTGATGATGTTCCTGTAAAGGAACCGTCCTCTGGGTCATCGGCCCGCTCAACGGCAGTGAGTGCAGAGCAGTCGCGAAACGCACAAGCTGCATCTGCCACTGTACTTCCTAGCAGAGAAGCCTCATCATCGGCATCTACAAAAAGCAGACCGTCTGCGCTGCGCCAATTCAGTGGGTTTATCTTTTGAATTCAAGGACATTTCAATCGAATTCACCTGGCTTTTAGGCGGCATAGACAACCTCTCAACACCTCGCTTCAGTTCTTATTCATCTTCGTCTCTTTCAACTGCATCTGGGAGTACAGTTGATCGGAGCAAAGCTACCTCCTCTCGCAATACCACCTTAAAGGGCACCACGCGGCCGGCAGGAGCTAGGCCCATCCCTAGTGGCCCGAGGTCCTCAATGGCTATGTTACAGGTGACTCCAGAATCCCCTCCTCAGGCACCGAAGTCAGCCCTTGCGACTAAACCATCAGGAAAAGTGCCCCAAAAGCCTAGAGCAACAATTGGGACGTCCAATACCAAGAAAAGCACCTAAATACCTCCTCTTTTATTTTGTATCATCAACCGGGCTTTTCAGTTACCCAGTCACTGTAAAGTATTCAGATTCCCCGTATTTTATCTTACCCTCGTTTAATGCGTTGTACGCGAAGCTCGTTTTCAATATCTGGTCACTGTATTCCATCACAACTTCGCCTTTGTTTGAAAATGTACGCTAGATAGATATCCCCATGATGAGAGTGGGAGATGGGTTTTGTCAGAAACAAACAGGGATTAACATGGTTCTCATGAACAAGCGCAGTGACTAAGAGTGGAATTCGTTCGAGTCAAGTAAGACACGTCACTCGCGCGAGCGACGCTTATTTGCAGCCTAGTTCGGGGGAAAGCTCGCGGCAAATACAAACCAAGTTGCGGAAATTCAACAGCATCGGATGTGATGATTGTACATGACCTTGAAATACGTATTCTTGAATGTTTCTCGTGGTTTTGATATATCATGGTTGACTTGCAAGGAGCCAGCCTACTGTAATTATCACTGGGTCTTGTTGATATGGCTCTTGAAGTGTATCATAACTTCGCCCTTGAACCATACTCCCTTCTCTCCCCCCACAGACTCCACACGAATGCGTCCTCCGGCGCTAGTCCACGCCTGACTATTTCTTCATACGCGGCCTTCACTTGCTCAGGACCACAAACCCGGCGAAGAGACACACCCCAAGTTCCACAGTCGGCCATAAGCCCAGCCCACGCATCCCTTTGCATTTGAGTGATCGCAGAAACCGAAAGCTGTTGCTTGCGGATAGAAAGCCATTCAGGCATGAAAAAATGTTCTACTTTTGGATCGCCTGTGCGCAGGGCCTCAGAATCAGAACCCCAGCCAAGAGACGAGGGGTCGATTGTGGAAGCTGATATGTTCGTCAAGCCGAGCGCAATGCATGTGACGAGTTCAGAGTCGCCACATACACGGAAATGGTCGCGTACTCTCGCGTTGAGTGCATTGTTACCTGCGACGTCAACATATGTCCAACGTCCGCGTGCGAGATTCCCGACAAGTGATGTATCAAACGACTCGTAGTCAAAAACGTCGTCGTACAGGGCAAGACGTTTTGTAAAAGCGAGATTCTTCGTTGACGTCAGTCCAATAACCCGTCTCGTCGAACTCCCCTGTAGAGAGTTACGTCTGCGAATCAAATAGGCCAGACAGAAGGCAGTCTTTGACGAGGCAGAAGATATGATGATCCGAGTAGACCCTCCCTTATAATTGGACGAATTGAGCCAGTCCTCGCACCAAAACGAAGTCCAGAACAAAGGACGATAAAGCATTGTGAGATCTTCCGCAGCCGGCGATGGATCATATAACGGGTCCTCAGAGCACCGCGTAATCTGGTTGTAGGGTCGGCGATCTATGATATTTAGTCAGTGCCTTCGTGCGTCAATTGATGAACCAAATCACCTGGAGGAAGATGAGGTCGGGGCACAAAGAAGGCATACTTGTTCACGTCCGACGATACCGGGAGTAAAAGATATCGTGCTGGGGCAAAGTATCCGTACACTCGCTCTCCAGTGTGGACTTTAGGGTGTGTGGACTTGATGATGGTACCAAAACCCCACACAGGAGTCACACCGTGAGTCCTTGAGGAAACTTCTTCCGCCTCCGAGTCTGGAACGTGGTGGAATTCAAAATATCTAGCATGCAAATTTTAGTAGGTGAAATGTTTGATTTTGTGGAAAGGGATGAACCTGAAGTGCGAAGCCTCGCCCAAAGCTTGATACGTCACATTGTTTGCAGAGAAACCGAAGCGGTCGACTTCGAGCAGGACATGGTCATCTGGAATAGTCTGTGGGACTTTACATTTGACAACTATCGCTTGATTCGGATCTTGACCAGAAGACGCCTTCGGGTGACAGAGTATCAAGTTTTCCATCTGTTGCACGTTGACATTCAGATTCAACAGACGAGGCTTGACACAATAATATGGCAATGGCAGTGGTGGTGAAAGTACATATCTAAATTTATCACAAATATTAGCTTAGCGACGATGCGTACACCGCCACCAGTGGCAATATGCAGGCAGTCCTGTCAAAGGAGGTCTCAGAGAAAACTGTGTCAAGTTTCATTTTTCGCTGATACAGCTGATTGTACACTTGCTGTCGTAATTCTACTTGATTTCACGTTAAGCAAATCACCTGGCTTGGCTCGTTGTTGAAGTGCAGGTACACTTCAGCGACAGGCTCGATACACCATGCATGGCGGAACAAGCCTCAAACCACGCCAGATATGACGAAAAGGAAGGATGCGCCTGGGAGTCTAAAGAACGACGGACAGAGACATTACTGGGAATATTAGAAAGGAAGGTAATATTGAGAGCTGTAAAAACAAAGTGCGATGTGCAATGATAAGCGGTATTTCTTGTTTTGATGACAATGTGTGGGTTGAATAAATATGCGGTCGTCGTGCGGGATGACACGCTGCCATTCTAGTAGGGCGGGCGCTTGAAGTCGTTGCTAATGATCTGTGCCTCAGGGTCGAATTCGTCGTCTTTCACAATTTTGCCACTGGCATCGTATTCGGAAGCCAAGCGATCGGGACTAGCGTACGTGTCCATCTGGACATGTGGTATTCAGGACACAAAAGAAGGCGTCTGTAACAATCCTTACCTGAACATGTACGCTGTCGCCTTTCTTGACAGAAATGCGACGATTTGTGCTAGCGTTGCTCCTGAATGCCAGTGTCGAGCCCTGGGTGGAACTATGTATGGAGAAAGGGGATCAGGCAAGGAACATACAAAAGGACTGAAAACATACGTGAAAACCTCTGGACCTTGAGAGGTAAAGTTTGTCAACCTTCGTACGACGCGGCATGCTACGATCTGGAATTGGATGTTAGCATACACTCAAAAGACTACATTTGCACAAACGGTTGACGCGATAGCAGCAGGGACATTCGCTATGATCGACAGGACTGCATTCAAGTTGACGAGCATGAAGACCGTCGCCATCAAGTTTGCCAAAAATCTGGGTGATGATTGAATAAGCGAAGGCGCAGCATGCAGTGAACGTACGCAATAGCAAAGTAGATCAGACCGTCTCCAAATATAAGCTTGATAAGTTTGGAGCGACCGTTAGCCGGGAACGCGAGCTTCCAGCCGGTCAAACACAAGACTGTGAAGTCAAACGCCATAGAGTAGATGAAGGTTATGGCAAGAATTTGATTATCCGTGTAGATGATGACACATTCTTCGTCTACCCATGCAGCCTTCAATAAGATCCCTGGTGAAATCGGCTGTTATACCCGCATATATGTGCTGCTTTAGTGGAGGAATTGTGCGTACCATGAAGGAGGAATGACCAATGACCCAGAATGATCAGAACGAGGGCGATAACTACATATTTGTTCTGTGACCAGACCGCCATGCTGTAGTGCGTGTCAGTTGCAACAGGCCGGAAATATGTACGCGTGCGACAGACGTTCGCAAGGACAGATTAATGCTGGCTAAGCCGATTGCAGAGTTGCCAAAGATCTGATTGAAGGTATATAATGCCTGGCAATTAACCTCGGTTGTCACGTTAAGCGCGATAGAACTAAGGTATGTGCTTGAATAAAACGCGTAAAATGAATGAATAGAAAGAACTCACATTCCGATCAACGCGAAAAGTAGACTGTAACGACCAGAGAAGTAGAATATCTGTTACAGATTCATTGTTCGAGTGGGGGCTCACTGAAATACTATTTAACCTTACCAGAGGCCATCGGAATCGCCTCTTGCCTGAGATAAATTGCCAGTCAAAATCCAGCGAACTGACGAATTCCCATCTACGTTGTATCAGCGACAGTCCTTGTTTCACTCGAATGCATCTTACATGTAGAGCCCGAAGAGTACATGCATGAACTTGCTGAATGCTTCTACTCGCACCACGTAAGGCTAATGAACCCGAACGAGATATTTATCTGACTTACCAGCATTAGCGACTAACGTCGCTTGGGAGTGCCAGTCGACCATGGTAGCTTTCGAGATGATAGGACAGAGGGGAATGACCTGATGGGGGCTTCGAAACTGAAGGTTTTCCTTATATAGGGCACGAGTACTTGATGAGGCCTCTTCTTGCCATATATGCGAGCAGCTTCCAATGAAATTTATATCGATAACCTCAAGACACCCTCTTCTTACATGGAACCACTGCAACGCAAGGATACGTAAGGCTTCGGAAGCATCCCTGCCAGCTCCTGCTCGGAACTCAAATATGCCAGATACATGGGGGTACTTGGTCGTGACTCTGGCATATGCAGGGGCCCTACTCCGAGGGTATGTACTTACCTAACAGAGTTGCCCTCCCCTGTCGTGCATCCAGCCGGCATGAACCGGAATTCATTAAGTAAGACCACATGGGCAGCATTCTCGATTGATTTTATGAAGTGAATGGTCCATGCTGACTTCGCTGATCTTTGGGCCCTGTGACGGTGGCACTTGCCACTTTAAAGTTTACAATTACAATTACGACTGCATCGACACACCTGCGCGTAAGATAGTTCTGCTTCGTCGGATGCTCTGCTGGAAGTACTTTGGAGACAACCATCCTTCCTAGCATTGCCATGTCACGGTGGGTGTTTTGTACGTGTCATAGCAAAAACTACTGTGTGCATGCTCTGCCACAACAAGATTCTATATAATATTAGATGTTAGCAGGCCAATGCAGCAACTGGCACCGAGTAGACCTTTTTATCTTTACTGGCAGTGCAGCGATCAATACATTCATTTGTTACATTGCAAGAAAACCAACATTTTGAAGTTTTCTGCCTTTCGACTTCTCGTGCCATGGTCAATGAGGAAACAAGCTGTAAGCCGAACGTTCGAACTCTAGGGAGTTGTGTATATTTTCCGAGTCGATGAACTTGGAACAAATCTGGGCCTAGGCCCTGACTACGCGTCACCGTTCGCTGACTAAGCGATCCCTGATTGGGTCGCTTGCCAACAACATTGATGTTCTGACGTTTTACAGCGACTTCCTACTGTTAATGGTGATCTCAGCGCTCTGCGTATCTTCACTTCCTTTACATACTTGAATTTTCTCATTGACCAAACTGATAGGTTGCTCTCTTTTCAAATATCGAACTTCAAGCTCCACCACCAGCGTGTTAGCCCAGCTATCATGTCGAGAGCCAGTCCATCGTGATTTCTTGTCAAGGGCATCGGACATCACGGTTCACTACGATGACATATATGCAGGCCGGCTCAGGTCATGTACGGCAAAGTTCGTATAGATCGGGCGTTCATCGAAAGCCATAAGATATACTTGTGGCGTCGTTAACGGGATATTTGGAGAACAAGTTACAAGTATCATGCTGACGTCATGAAACAGCAAGTATGGCTTCTCTCAGGCAAGAAGTTCTTACCTGATGCCTTGCAGATCGCTGAAGCTTTGAATGAAACCGGACCAGGAGCATATCGAGCTTCTCAATGTCAACCTTCTTCTGCAGGAGTTCATTTTTTCTTCACGCAGATGACCTTACGTTTTACTGGATTCGCGGCGCGATGTCTACCTTTCTCGTGACCGCCCTCATCTCCGCAAGAGCCTGCCACTGTCACTTCTCCGTTAACTCGACCGACGGCTACCAACAGTCCTCATCCCACGTCTGTCATCAGTGATTCACGTGCTAGGGACTGCTCATTCCCCATTCATCACCTCTCCCTTATCTCATCTTTTCACAGTATCTCGAGCTCAGGATAGTTTAAGCCTCAGTCATTCATGAATAACGACATTGCGAATACCCACTACTACCGAAGAAGGGCCTCTATATCTTCAAGCTCTAATGCAATGTGCCGTCAGGAGCTACATAGTACTAGCGCTTCAGACAAGAAAGTTACTCATTTGTTTTGGTGTGTATAAATCCCAGGGGTGAGGGCAAGTTGGCATTCTAGTTGCGTGTTCAAAGGCTAGTGATGTCCACACAGCTCTCGTTCAGCACCTCCGATGCGCTCCCTCGTACCGTCACCTCCTTCAAGTTGTATGATACTTTGCACATTGCACCCGGCTTTTAAATTTCATCCGCCGTCCGTTCTTATGTTCGGAACCGCCGGCATTCGATGTTCAGCTTCCGATCACGACGCACAGACTCGGCTGTTTTATAGCTTCCTCGATCTGGCGGCATATCTCGTGGAAATTTTGAAGTCAGTTGCCCTCACTTGATCACCAATTACCAAGACGCAATATTCCTCCGAGTCGCGGCCGAGACTTCGAGCTTATATTCAAGTCAGTTGTCCATGCTGCTAAGGGACGTTCCAGCCCTGCCCACCATGAGGTGCATGTAGTCACCACGACGGGTCTAATGGTATCCCCAGATTACTAGAAAAGGATGGCAACCTGTATTTAATCCACGACCTGTCATACATGTCATGTCATTCAGGCTGCAGCTGTATAGTTGGGACACTCCCATACCAAATCAAGAGCTGGTTTGGATTCTTCACTAACTGCACTAATATTGAACATTTGTCAAGCGCAGAAAGATAGAGATAAACAGCAAGATAATGAGACAACAAAAGGCACTTGCCTTGATTCACGATAATTAAATATGTCGGTGACCGTCCCGCATTGAATAAAAGCTGAAATCATTAAGCCCAGCCTGAATGTAGGTTTTACAGTTGCTCTTGAACAAGCGTTTCAATGATCAAATCAGCTTTGCCAAGAGTATCTCAGGGGAACGGGGATATCATGGTCATCAAGGGGCCCGAGTCCAATGGTCGACCGGTCAACCGTGAACAAGTCGGCGTTGTACCAGCCTGGCCGAAACAGTCGGCGGGCCATAATACCGCCAACTTCTCATAGCTCATGCTTGCAATCAATACAATCGTGACAGCAATGAAGCTTACGAAATGGTAGTATCCCCGTGGATCGCTGGGACTGTTGTCGAAACAGATAAATAGCACGGCTCTGCTGATATTATCCTAACACACTCCTTTATACTCCAACTTGACACCAACTTGACAGTCTTGGTGCCGTGCACAACTAATCAGAAATTTAAAGCAGTTCGCGACCGCTAGTAGGATGGTGAACTGGAAATCGGAGGAACTGATCCAAATGGATTCCAGTGCGTAATATCGGTGATATCTACCCTGGTTTTGCTCATCCGCCCTCAAGTGATATTCCTGAAATTTATGCATGCCCTCCTTGGTCTATACTTGTGAGCTCAACCTGGTCACGCAGTGATGATTATGATCTAATAGATAACTCAGATGGGAATTCTGTATCTCTCTGGACTTCGATTGGGCTGTCATGAGGGGCAAGACGAGGTTCCGCTGGCCACTGGTGAGGACATTTCTGGTGCTTTGCTGAAATACATTTCTGGACCTGTCGTTTACCAGATTTTCTACTTTGCCGGCCGGTATCTTCTTCTTTTTGCGCTCATCGGAATGTAAGTGTGCCATGCTTTCCCCCCACCCGTTTCTCACTCCTCACCTAGTGCAATAGCCCTGGATACACCAAGGTACGTTGCGACGTCAATTCTCGTCCCTCGATGAATATCTGTTTCCCGTCAGTGAAATCAATTGCCAAGCACTTTATGCCTTCAATCAGGTGGGTTCATATCATGGGAAGATTGGTATGGAAGATCATTCCATTTAGTTAGCTGGTAATGCCGCAGTTGGAATCGCGAGCATCAACCTTTCCTTCCGGACGTGAGTCAAGGATCGATCATGTCTCATGCCTGTCTCATCTGGTGATAGGATAGCTATCTGGTCTCAGAACATTTGGCTCGTCATCCTCCTGGTGTTGGCCATCATCGGGCATTGGTCCCTCATACTGCAAGGTATAACACCTTCTCACAAGACTGTGATACTAGCTGAACGAGCGTCCTCGCAGGTATCCTCCTGACTGCCGTCTGGCGTCCCAACATCGGCTGTACAATCACTTACAGTGATACCACTATCCTTGCTGCCACTTTTATCTACTCAATGTGTTTCGACTTTGTGGTATTGTGCCTTTCGGCATATAAGCTCGCCTGGATGCCTATGCGGAGCGGCACGAACGGCGCATCCACCAGACTCTCCAGAATGTTGTTCTCTGATGGTTTGGTATTTTTTTTCATCGCGTATGTCTTTATTTCCTTTCCAGCTATTCATCACATAACTTCGTGCGTCAGATTCGGGTCCAACGTGATCGCGACAACTATGATGGTGCTCGACCTGAACGCCATCATGAGTGTCATTTTCAACGTCCCAGCTGCTATTGCTTCAACAGTGAGTTTAGTTCCTGATACATTCATGGTCTCGCTAGACTGTTGAATGCAGATTGTGGCGTCTCGTGTTGTCAGGCGGCTGACCAACTTCAAGCGTTCAGGACCAGAGATGATGTAAGTGTACCTTGTTGTATTGTATATGGATACGTTGATGTTGCTACGATGTTCAATTTTAGCAGCTTGCCTGTGGAAAATTCCGGTGCTGCATTCAAGAATCCTAATGCAGGACTTCCCAATCCAGTTGACGCTGCACCAAGTACCGCTGGCATTCACGTTGAGGTGGGCAATTTACCCACGTAGTGTGCCTTTCTTTCCTCATCACTACGCACAGATGGACACCTTTGCACATGCTGCAAATATTGACCTTGAGGGGTATCCTGGTGTCCGTCGCACCACGTCTTCACCAAGCTACAGCGAGGACCATAAGCCAGTTCAGGTAGTTTAACGTAAATTTCGCATTGCCTAGACATCTTGAATAGATCATGCAGTCTCGCGAGATGCTTTTGAACTACTCTCAGGAAATCATGTTGTTGATTATCTACCTCATAACGTATTTCAAAAGTGCTGAATATTGCCAATAACAATGAGGCGCCAGGTACACAATAACGAGTTCACAATTGGTGTTGATATCGTCATGATTCGCGATTGATACCCGGGCGGATGACCCAGTTCGTCAATTGAACCGACCGTGCTTGAACGACCCATTCTGCGTCTCATTCTAAACATCCTTATTAATTCAGCAACACCGATCCATGATATGTGGTACAGCCACTGGCAGACTTCCTTTTTCGCTTGTTGAAGGTATGTAGTGCTGCTAGTGAGTTCGATGGGGGATGATTCGGACCATCATTGAGAGAATGAGTGAGTGAGAGTAAATTCACTGGTGTAATGAAACATAAGGACCGACTTTTAAGTAGGTAAGTACAAAGGGAATCCATATAAGTCGTAGTACGTCAAACCGGTACAGATGTTACCTATAGCCGGTGTCCGTGGCTAGCAGAATGTCCTCCCTTACAGGTAAAAGACCTTCCGAACGGAGTTCCAGCAGCCCTCTCAAGGAATTTTTGCTGACCTGAAGTGCCTTCACGTTTGACATAAGAGCTGAGCTACGCGCGCTTGAGGAATGCAACGCAAGCATCTGCCCAAGGAGTTGCGTTCAGAATGGTGATTCTGTGAACTCCAAGGTCATATAGGCAATTCAGGGTCCAGCAAGCGCTGTTGTGCATTGCTGCATTGGCCCTGTCTCGACCTGACTCTGTATCAGCTAGTCACATGTCCACTGGCAGTGATGTGACAAGTCCCTTCTCCTCCAATTAAAATAATGAAGAGTCGGTGGGTAGTTGCAGGTGTGCTTTTATTTTGCATCTCGCACATGCGAAGTAGAGAGGATCAGTAAGATGTTTGCTCGTGAGCAGAACTGAGTGAGTGCCTTCATGCATGGCACTCTAGTATACTGAAGTACCCCCGAGCAATCCAGGATGCTTCCCTCTGACCTGAGACTAGTCAAGGAAGGCAGAGTTATGATGGATAACACAGCAAGAAGGCCATCGATGTCCAGTCTGAGGATTCGCAGGTGTGGCAGTCCCTGGAGAACATCAATGCGAATACATGGGATACGAACACTTCTAAGTAGGTGAGGTTTTTGATCATGGTCACTTGTGGGTATCACTGGTTTCCCAGAATGAGTTTGCGTGACGCTAGAGTTTCGAATTTGGCTGTGCATAGGTTGCGATATCAATATGAAATTATGCATACGCGGTGAATAAACTTCCCAATTCCTAGACTTTCTAGACATGATTAGCTTGCTGGTGGTGATGGTGGCGGCTGGCCGGGGGCAAGCCAGGGGATTCGCAAAACTCCGCATTTGAGACTGATTCGCGGAGATACAACTTTTTAGATGGTTTGAACTTTCAAGACCACCGACCGTCGAGCTGCCGGCGGCCAAGCAGACAGCCTTTAATGGAGGAAAAAGTCCGAAAACCTTCAGTTCAACTCTGAAATTCACCCACTCAAGGCCTTTATTGTCCTTTCAACTGTAGGGCATCGAAGTAGAGCTCACATTCTCCGATCTTGGCACAATCCGCGCAACAATACTCGCGCAAACCTTCGACAGCACAGCACTGTCGACGCCACGGAAGCTAGGAAGTTCACCCAACGTCTACATGTGCTACGCCTAGCGGCCACTATTGTTCTGAATTCGGTGTTGTGTTTGTGACATGAAGGGATTTGTGCAAGGTATCGAGATTTGAGACTCCAATTGTCTCCGTGCAGTGTTGACAAGGTGATGTGACGTTCGTCGGCCACTTGGATTAAACCTTACTATCTTTTATTAGCGGTTTTGACTGGATTGGACGGTTTTTGAGTTCCACAATGACATATGCACTGTGGACACCATTCATATTCTAGGGGCCTACTACACTTGGTATCGAATCTGGGTGCAGGAAGTTCAATTGTATTCATCAAGTATATTCAGGCTCGCTTCTCAAATCTTTCTGGAAACCTCACCACTTTATGTACCGAGGAGACGCAAATAGTCTTATTGACGCATTTGAACGTTCCTCGTATACAGGATAGTGCTCAATTAGTACTCGATAAGCCCGCTTGTATGCGTCTATGGGAAATATGATGTCAGTGTATTTGCTGTATGCCTTATCCGAGTAACGCCCCAGGCGCTCAAGCCTGTACATTCTGATGGACCAACCACCTATGATTGGTCACAGCGCACCGCTCTCTACGGAGCACTTCCAAAAGTGCCCAGCCTCCAAGATCTGGGCTTCTAGCGTTAAGGGGTGATCAAAATCCATGCAACATGGCATGGGCGTATCTGAGCCTCGTGTGGGAGATAACGACTATAAAACGGCCATCACTGGCAGCACCTCATGACTGTTACTATCCTTTTGCCCTCATCTTGTCATAGTGAGCTTATCTGTAATAGCAGCAAGAATGCAACCAAATGAACCAGTAGTCCCTGGAGCATTGGCAGTAGGTCAAGCTGATACTTTGTGAAATTCAATTCTTATGTTTCTTGCAGGACAATGTCCCTGAGCGCACGCCCCATGAAATAACGGAGCAGGCTGAATACCACTACTTGCGACGTTGGCAGATATGGGCTCCAGCCCAGACGAATATTCCAGCAACGCAAAACAATTGGCATAATCCAGCGCAAGAATGGGGTGCTCCACCCGTACATTATGCTTGGCAACCATATGACCCATCATCTGTCGAGCCTGTGCCACCACGCGAGGACATCGAAAACTACTTCTACCTCAACGTCCGGTATAACCGGGAAGGTACGACATCCGATGCAAACTCTGACACGGTTCTGATCGTTTTACAGCGGAACCCAGTGATGTAGTTTTCAGTCATTTCAGTAGCACCTTGATTGACTTCCTGCGGTTTGTGGTTTCCGAGTATCTCCTCCTACGAATCTTCATCCCATCTTCTTAGCATGGCTGTTGGGGACGAATTTTTCGAACCAAATCCGGAGTCATCTCTCACTCACTTTGTCTTCAAGCTCAATGAGCTCAAGGCCTACTTCTCGGACGCACGTTCAGCCCTGTCCAACCTTTCAGGGGAGGAGTTGAAGACCAAAGCACACGATCTCGGCCGCATGGACTCACTGTCCCGTATGCTCTATTTTGTCTATCATCCATGCGTCAGTCCTCAGCTAAGGCTCCACTTCAGTGCAGAAAACCGAACAAGATGCTCAGCAGTACCTTGAGGATCTCGCTAATCATTTGGGCGTTCTCATACCTGTGATCGAGGAAGAGTTTGAGCCCATGTGAGCATTTCTGTGTGCAAATTCAAATGATGCTCATCCCTACCCTACCAGATCAAAGCGCCTAGAACTAGAGCTATCTTACGGCCATATTTCATTTGATCTCCTCATGTACTACTTCAAGAAAGGAGAGAAATACTATCACGAGTATTCGGGCGATAAGGTCAGTTGTAATACTTTGCGGGGTGTTGTACTGAGCAACTTGTGCGAATTAGCTGGCCTTTGTGCTTACTGGCATAAACAAAGACTCTTCCTTTGGGCAAGCATGTTTCCCCCGTTGTTTATATTCATTTTTGTCATGACTCCAACTCCCAGTATTCTTAACCTTAATGGCCGTGGGATGGCGTGGGATGGCCTTGGATATGTCCAGGAGAACAGACTTGTTGACATTCCTCCTTACCCCGTATGCTGGACCTTCTTATGACTATACTGTTATTTATTAATGGAATTGCAGGGGACAAAGGCATTATCTGACTTGCAGTGCAAAATTTTGCAAGATGACGTATACAATGAATTGACAGGTATGTCATTGTCATGAATGTCGACGTAGATCCCTACATTCATTCCTTCAGAGCGCGGAAGATTATATGCTGCTGTGTCAGGCGTTCATTTCAAGTCATGTGCGTATTGTTCTTTGTCTCGTTATGCTTGGCTGATGTATCACTCCAAGATGATGGCGTGAGCTCTTTTTCACTCTCATTCATGAAACCTGACGAATTTGCCTCAGCGCCGCGTGGTCATCGATCAAAATGGCTACCTTGGCAGAGAGCAGGGGTATAATACACGGTAATTGCCCATTGATGTCGACATCAAGACTGATATGTTAATTCGAGGTTTAGTGATTATGCAAGGAGATTCGGCGTGGCATCTCCACCTCCATCTGGTTATGCCAACGCTCGTCCTGATTCCCCTTACGTGTATGTGCCGTCTTATTTTCGAACGTTATCATTCATGAAAGTATCTGTTAGCGGTGACGACTTGCTAACGCAGCAAATTTTGTATGTTCTCGCTATTGCTTGTGAACTTATCTTATCTTCTGCTCATAGTGATGTCAGGGAGTTCTCAGATGACCAACTGTACCTCTTACCAGTCAAGGTACATGCTTTCGATATCCGTCGCAAGGCACGTATCAGCCCATTGATTATCTAACCCTTATGCCACTAACTTTGCATCAGTCCTGGGAGGCGTTTGACGTTCGTAAACTTGAAGAAATCCAATTCAATGAACATGCTTGGGACCATCTCGTTCTTAATAAAGCGACAAAGGTAGGAACATTGGCAACCAAACGTGAAGGATCAGCTTCTGACAGTTGACCAGGCTCTTATCAAAGGGCTCGTCAATGTTACAAAGGCAACCAACACATCCAAGGAGGTGTTTTCTGACGTCATTACTGGAAAAGGTGGAGGATTGGTGAGAACGCTTTTCTACGTGTGGAAGGTGTCACCAATAAGTTTTCAGATTGCACTCCTACACGGTCCGCCTGGGACAGGCAAAACTTTGACCGCGGAAGCTGTGGCCGAGCACCTGAAACGACCACTTTACGTTCTCAGTTCACTTGAGCTTTCGACTGATCCCGCTACATTGGAGAAAAAGCTGGGCGATGTTCTGAGTGTTCGTGAGCTTAAATTTTGTTCGCCTTTTCTCAATCATAGCGCTGTTACAGCTTGCAACGACATGGGATGCAGTCGTCCTCATTGACGAAGCCGATGTAAGTTGGTTTCGACATCTATGCGTCATGTTCATTCCATATGCTGTGCCTTTAGGTATTTCTGGAGCAAAGGAGTCTTCACGAGGTTCGTTATCATATTAATTTTACGAGTCGTTATGCCTGAACGGTTTTCAAGTTGGAGCGGAACGCCCTCGTTTCCGTTGCCCTTCGGGTCCTCGAGTACCATCGTGGTGTCCTTTTCTTGACTACAAATCGTATCCAGGCCTTTGACGAAGCCTTCCTATCCCGGTTTTCCATTGGTAGCTACCTCACCTATTAAGGATCCTTCCATCATCTGACGTCTGTAAAAGCCGTGAAGTACCCGGATCTAGATGTTGACGCCCGTTTAACCATCTGGCGAAAGTTCTTTGAGCTTGCTGGGTGCGAACTGTGGGGTGGTAATGGACAACCTGGAGACGGACGGCAGAGCCCGGACGAATATGTCAAACTTGAAGGACATGAACCGCAATGCTATGTTTCGCTTGCTGACCTGAAGGAACTGGCTGCAAAGCCTTTCAACGGTACGCACTCTCATTTCATATTAGAAAATTTTCCATTGACTAATCCCAAAAAAAATTAGGTCGCACTATCAAGAATCTTGTGCGGACCGCGCAAGCGTTGGCCATGTCATCGTATGGGATTTCCCTGTATGACGTATGCCGCAGTGCTAATATGTATGTATGGTTTTAGTGACGAACCGCTTTCCCTTGAACACGTCAAGGTCGTGGTTGAAGCGCAAGAGAAATTTTTGACCGAATTTGCTAAAATCAAATTATGACCGCCCGCGTCATGACTGATTTTTTTGTAACAATTAGTCGTATCATTTTGTATGTACATAAGTTGGGGCGTTTAAAATTTTATCCTTTGCGGAAATTCTATGTTGGACACAGCCTTTATAGATTGATCAGGGGGTTAATCAATTCAGCCTCTGCTCCGGCGGGAAGTGTGTTTACATACTAGCAAGGCTCTGGTAATCTCCCACAAACCACGCACACAGATGGAAGTCAACATGTCTGTAGCCATTATTAATATCATATTGGGAATCATGATGCTACCAACGTCAGGGTGTTCGGTGTACTATGGAAAAGTCTGTTCCACCAATCGCGTTGCTCTATCACCAGCGCAACTCGCCGTAAGCATCAAACTTCTTCCTGACAAGCCAGAAAACTGCTGAACCATCCCCTGTCGCTGACGCGAAGATTCTCGGTTCCTTAAAATTAGTCGTGTGCCAAATCATGATATACCAGCTCCAACCCGAGGACCGAGGGCAACGCCGACGGATAGGTCGCAGGCTGAGGTAGTATCAATCAACCCAAAGAGTTGTCGTAAATCAGGGGAGACCGACTCGACGTGGGATCCAAGATAGCCGTTCAGGTAGGTGCAAGGTCACGCTGGTAGGGCGAAGGCGGCGAGAAGCGTCATAAATCAAGGTCGTGTCACGTTCGCGCCTCTTCGCGGCAAGCTTCGCATGCGCATTTCAGCCTCGTCATTTTCGTTTGTCGAGCCTCAACCCGAGCGTTCAGCAACCCCTGAACTAACTTCGGTGTATGTGTTGTGGAATAACGAGCACATATCCCTTTTTTCGTTCCGCACTTCTCGCCATGTCTGCATTACATGTTAGCATGATACAAGGGGCAATTTCAAGCATAAGAAATATTTTGGTAAAGGTCGCCAGTCCTTCAGAGGCGGCGGTATGTATCGGGTGATGTGGTCGAACGAGTGAAGGCCAGAGCGGCGGCATGGTGGTGACGGTGTTTATGACTCGAGCGGTGCAAACAGTGTGCACTTGAATAAGTTCGAATTAGAATTTTGAACTGACTGGGAACGAATGCACAGCGAACGTAACTTTGAGAGGCAAGAGCATGGTAAGTGAGCTCCTCGGGGTCTTGCATAGGCTTGAAGGAGCAATGCTGGTCGTACCTTGAAGCGAGAGCCGTCGGATAGGCGTTCGACAAAACCATTCTCCCACTGAATGTGGGAGTCCAGAAACAACTGCATCACGGTGCTTTCCACTTTGCCGTGGCCTATCAGTCGGACATCCTAAAATAAGTTCTCAAAAACGCAGCTGTGGGTTAAGTATCAGATTGAAGCTACGTAATACTGATGAATTTCGGTTGCGATGGTGTGATAAGCAGTCCTAACAGTAGCCCCACTCAACACTGCACTTTGAGAGTAGATAACGGGCGGGGGTTGTGTGGGGAAAATGTCAAATAACCGTCGTGTTTTCGAGAAATAACAATAAGATAAACGCGCAACCACTATTCCATGTTTTGTCCAAGCAAACACAGCGTAAACACTGAATAAAGTCATTCGTTTTCCTCGAGTAACGACCCCTGGTTATTTGTCTTGATATAGATACAGGATTCGCCATAATAAATATCCATTTTTCTCCTCCTCCCGCGTACTGCAGCGCATACAGCCAACATGCCTCCACGAAATTCGAAACGAAAGCCGGACAGCTGCAGTGCATCAAATGTGACTGTGGCAAAGCGAGCACGTCAAGTGGAAGCCACACAATCAAATGTGCCGCGGGACTCACCATTTCTCAATCCGTTTCAACCTGCAGCACCATGTGCTTTTGAGCCCGAGATGAGTGTAGCAGAGTCCGAAGAGCTTACCCGACGATCACAGCACCGAGAGTTAGGATGGAGAGAGATGAGGAGACCTGTTGGAGACGAGATAGAGTTTGATGTTGCCGATGACAACGAGGATGGTTATGAATCAGATGAATTCATCGATCCGTTGCTTCGCAGTGAAAGTCAGCAGCAGCAGAACAAACTGCGGGGATCCGTACCTTTGATGTCTCCCATATCCTTGACACACCCTCGACCAATCGTGAATACAGCCCAGCCGTTTGTTCCGTCAACAACAGCGGCCTCCCGCGCCCCATCTGCGACTCCATCTCGGCCATTTTTGACAGGCGGCCGTGGTACATTGGCCACTCCAGCAAGTAATGTCTTCAAACCAACACAGCCGCGTCGGCAACCAGTGCAACCTTCAACGATATATCAGGCAACTGCAAACGAGTCATTCCGAACACCTGACTTACCTTTGGCTCGGAAAGCTGGCTTTTCGACAGCGAGTGAATCTGTGAAGCGCTATCCAGGAGGTCCTCCGAAACACGCATCTTCAAATACTGCTGCGAGAGCTCCCAGTACCGCATTTTCTGATAAATTGGCCAATCTCGATGCTATGGTCCAGAGTCTTGTCAGCAACATGGAGCGATTATTCGTGCAATCGAGAACTTCGGCAGGACTCGAAACTCAAATTCACTCCCTAGTCGAGCAGAACGAAGTCTTGCGAGAGACGGTCGAGGAACAGCGTGCCGAGATTGATGAGCTCAAGAATACTGTTAATGCACAGAGCACATCATTGGACGAACTTCTCACTTTAATAAAGGACCGTCGCACCATGGATAATCTCGGTCCATCTACCAAATCTGTTGACAAGGCGACCAAAGCTGTGCGCGACAATGTTTTCAATGTGAGTAATCCTAGCACGTCCAGTAGTATACTATGCACTCACTATTCTTTCAGGCTGCTGTTAGACATACATTTCTGCATGCCATGGGTATTTCAGATTCAAAACAGGCTGCAACACTGGCACCACTCGAGGAAGGTACCTTCTGGCTAGAATGTCCAACACGAGGAGCCGTAGTTCTCCGCCCCAACTTTGCAGGTTCCTGGATGGAAAACGTCGACTGGAGGGAAGATATGATCCGATATGTCCGACTAAAGGCCTGCGAGGTGTATGGTCAGCTGCGTGAAGATCATCTGAAGAAAAAGAGTGATACCGACATTGCGAAACAGTTGAAGGAAGTCTTCGACAACACAAGGGATGCCATAAAGAAGGGAGGGAAAGGGTTGGATGCAGTGGAAGTAAGGAATAGGAAGCAGCGACAAAACGCGCGCAAAGCTCGTGTAAGTGACATAATACTTTAACTTGAATCACTGAAACAGACGGGTCTAGAAAAACAATGAGCGTGCGGATGAGCAAGTGCGTAAGGAAACAAACACCAATAGTCCGGAGTGGGACTGGTTTTATCAGGCCTGTTATCAGTCCACTGATGAGTCAGATTCCGGTGGTGGAACAACCAAACAATCATTAGAATTTGAATCGGATACAGAAGACGCACCTCGCCCACCCAAGAAATCAGCAAAGTCGAAGAATATGGATGCCACTTGGACCTCTCGGCCTCCGTCATATCGAGATGCGCTAGTAAGCCAAAATTCCCGCTAGATACTCTGATCCGACACTGAATATATGCAAGATCAATGAGAAAATTGACCACATGAATATCCTAGTCAGCAATAGACGTGCAGAACGAGGCGGAAGGAACTTCAGCGTCCCTGTTGTTAGAGGCGAACCACGTGAAAAGGACCTCCCTCGACCTGGCAACCAGAAACCAAAAATTCTGCGAAAGTTTGTCTGTGCAGAGTGGCTTGCTGATCATCAACAACAGGACACACCTACTCGGATTTGCTGGTTAAATCAGTCAGACCAGAACATTCAAGACCAAGACGACAGCAATGAAGGTCTTGAAGATCAAGCACGCAACTTACCTGTGGGCACAAATGGTAAATTGTTTCGATACCATCCAAGACTAGATCTTACTCACATATGCTACAAGACACAGACTTTGACAGTGCGTGCCAATCATACTCACAAACTGACTCTGACACTTTAGCTTCAATCTAGCAATATATGAATAGCTTTTGAACTCGGACTTAGCTTCAAAATGACCCACAGACGCACAACGAAATATGATACTCTAGCCTGGCTTCCTTCCACATTCCGTATCAGTAGACTTGCAGTTTTTCAACCAGATTCTCGCTTTCCATCACATCTGACGGAGAATTATTCTTCGTCCGAATCTTCCCAATTGAATCCCATATCCACCTCTGTACCATCCTAGTAATTCATGGTCAATGATGTAAATGAAGTTCAGAGTAGGAAACTCACGTGGTTATGAGCTATTGTCACCCAATACTCAATGTTAGTCACCGTGATTGGGGCGAGTATCAGTTGTCCGGACACGAGTTTGATATCGACAGCCTCCATATCACCGAAAGTATTTGCATACCAGACTTGAACGCCAAGATCAACAGCCCTAGCAACATGTATGATTCAACTTTGTCGTAATCAACAAATCATTTGACGCACCATATATCCCATGGAAAGACAGGAACATTGTCGTCAGTTATGAATCGACGAACAACTGCAATGGTCCGTGACAATTTCTGTCGCTGTTCATAGTCAATGTCGATCTTAAAGATCCATTGTATCTCAACTGGGATTCGGCCACAGATATATGCGAAACGAGCCGATTTTCCCCGAGGTTGTGTTGCGGCTCCGTAACGAAGGGACTCCACGTAGACATGCGAGAATGAGGTGACAATACCCATGAAACAGGCACCACGGTCCGCTAGTACAACGTCAGCATGAATCAGAATGTCGACTTCTTGCCATTCTCGCTGCAGGTGCTGTAGGACCAGTCCATACAGGACCATGTTGACAGTCTGAAGCCTGATAACCTTGTGATAGCGAGGATATGTCACAGAACCTAGTCTTGTGAGAACTAACACTACACCAATGTATCATCAACTTACGGTCATGTCGGAGTCGTGCAAGGTATTCAAGCAAGGTTCCACGAGGTGGACGTGATCCGCCTTTCAGTGATGATTCAAGAAGTTCGACTGAGTCCCTATCATTCTCGTCGAGCTCTGGGAGCCGATGGAAAGCATTCAACTATGTAGCATGTTCAGAATCAGCCAATGTAGCAAAGTGACCTGGACTTACGAGGTCGTGAACTAAGACCCACTTCCACCATTTTCGCATCATGGTACACTCGAGTTCTCCGCCCTTGTGGTTGTTGTGGTTGGTCCGGCCAAGGAATCCATTGTTCCGTTCATACGGAAATGCCCATGTTGAATAGCACGGTCCAAACTGAAGCATTTGACGCTGAAAGTGCTGTGCAAAGTGGAAATACGGTGTCATATGAACACCCATATTTGCCCAGTTCTGGCACGCTCGTGATAGGGCTGCACAGCCTCTCTCGACTTCGCGGGGGCTGATGGAGCGTGATGACAGGATCCGTATGGCAGCAGAAAATTCGAGCATGGTCGAGTAATGTCGACGAATTGAACGGTCTGTAGTAAAGGAATCTACAAGATCGAGTTGCTCCTGGTTGGGATCAGCTGATTCGGACAACAAAATTTCCAAGCGCCTTTGACGCAACACTTTCTCGGTCTTTGCCTGCGCTGCCGCGTCCTTTGTACCTGACCTTGATTTAGGTGCCTCGATATCAGGTAAGTTACCGTCTACTTCCCAAGCTACGAAAAGTCCCACAAATAGGACACTGATGTGGAGACGCCATTGGTCTGCTTTTGACGAGGAAGAAGTGACCTTCAAATAACTATTGCAGTAGCGTTAGACATGTTAATGAGCACTTACTGATGGAGGTAAGCGGGCCACTGAAACCGGCCATATAATTCGAGAGAAAAATTCCTCCAGTCGGTCTAGAGGGTACCAGTCGTTGCGAGGAATAGGATTCAACATGCCAGAACGAAGAATAATGACCTTTGTCAGGTGCTTAACCATACCTAGACACATATAATCAAAGATTGCTACTCGCATATGAAGATAGAGTACTTACAAAGGTAGACACAGTGCATAAACTCCACGACGGAGTTCATTGATGTCAGCCAGCCTGGGAGGCTATTAAGTACAGACCAAGACACTCCACGACGCTCAAAAATTTCTTTCTTGTCGAATTCATCAGCTGTGAGAGCACGGTATGCATATTTGATGTAACGCCAAGGGTCTCGTAACCTGAAATCTGCGAAAGAATCAGACAACAGCGAAACACAGGCCATGACAACTTGATTTTACCTTCTGGCTTGAATCCTCGTGGGTCTGCAAGGTAATACGATGGTGTGTCACATTGAGGACACATAAAAACCTTCGAAGAGAAGGATGCGAGTCCCTCTATCTTACGACTCGCAGGTAGATCAGATACCTCAGAATTCATCACAGAGTGAACCGGGAACATATTTTCGCGTCCGTAGATACGAAATTCTTTCCCTGACACATAACAGTCAATTGAAAGATCACTAATAGTAGAATAAGCACGAACCGGCATATAGTCGAGTCATCTCATGAACGAATTTTTCCATGATTTTATTGAGTTGTTCGAGGCTTGGTTCGTGTGGTCCAGGGATGACCATGATGAGGAATGTCTCCTCGATCAAGTATCGTACTCCTCGGGGATTATTGCAACAAGTCATGTACAGAGCTCCGGTAGAATGGTTACCACGTTTGACAGATTGGAACCTATAAATCTGGATGAGGAATGCGAGCTTGCAGGGCATACTAGTAACACGAACACTTACCAGTCTAAGTTTATCTGCCATACGAGTCCACACGGCAAAGACACAAAGCGTTGCTGTATATGATTCACGTCTTCATCATACACTCGAGCAATGGCTTCATTGCGAAATATGCGCTGTAGGCCGGCTTGGATTGCACGCCAACCCCATGCATCATGAATATCGTGAATCGGCTGCGACACATCCTGAAAGGCATTAATGCCACCCTCAAATATTGGTGGCACTCGCGCTGGTTCATCACCCTCCTTTCTCCACTCCTGCAGCTGCTCGTATTTCCCAGGCCGAAGGAGCCAGTGTTGAATAGCGCGTTGCGGTGAGACGTAAGGAAGTACTTTGGTTGGCTTGCGCTTGTGCTTGCCACTGGCAAGCCTTTTCGTAGTGTAGAGGATTCCGTCGCACCCTTCTTCTTCGCATTGTTCATTGAGATCTTCATCATAAAGGCTTGATGAATCGTGAACTCGCCAGCAAATTGGACATAGGAAAAGGTAAATGATAAGAGAATTGAGATTGACGCCGAGACGATGTTCAATAGTGGGCAGCGTTCGAGCCATGTCATCAAGGCCGTCAAATTCAACTTCCGGAGCTTGATTGCGAGCTGACAACAGTGCACGAGCGACACCATCCACAATGATGCGAGCAACATCATGTGTCGCACCCTTGAATGCAGTGGCAATATAGGCTCGCACGTAGGCGTTCCTAATTGCAGAATGTTCATCAAACGCTGGCGGGTCGTCAAATAAATCAGTGTCGGCATCATCAGCAGGTTGGGAATCGCCATCATCCGCACCACCACCAAACACATTGACGAGATCAAAGGCAGGATCATCCACAAGATCAAAATCTTCGCCATCTTCATCATCAGAGTGTTTGTCGTCGTAATCTTCTTCTACCCGTTCTTCGTCTTGGCCATACGGCAATAACAACCTGTAGGCATCATCTTCATCATCTGAGCTGAAAAGCCCACCGGCACCACTGTCGAGATCATCGAGATCATCACCTGCCTCCATCGGATCATCATCATAAAAATCTATGTGAGACTCGAAGTCTACATCCATGTCGAGGTAAGGCTCATTGTCGAACCGAGGTTCTTGATGATTATGTGAGTCACATGCAATTTGAATGTAGCTAGTTGAACTCACCTGGTTCAGAATCGCTTGAGCGAGAGCTGATGGCGGGTGCACGATGTGGATTTTCTGCAGATTCCCGCTCCTCCACTGCAACATGTCTGCCATCGCGCCGATCAGCCTCTAGGTGCCTCTGCCGGGTTCGTTTGGTCTGTAAAAGACGACCACCATCAGCAAGGGAGCAATGGCTGCATCCGCACCACATATGGTCTTTCGACATCTCGATAGCTCGCAAAAATGGGCTCAGAGCCTTCGTCCACGCCAGAGACAATGTTGTGGTATAGAATGATGGGAGTTGCGCAGCTGCAGACAGTATGTCGTGTGCGCCATCATCGTGAGACAAGACGATGGACGCCCACGGCATACTGCGAGCGCGCGCGCGCGGTCGGCGTAAGGACTTGACGCTTTTGTTCTAAGGTTGCGCAAGGCATGGATACACGTTGGAAATGTGAGGTGCACAGCTACATCGGGATAATTCCGTGATTACATGAGATTTTGTAAAAATATTGGCTACCATTATTTACCCTCAAAGTGCAGTGCAATTACATCTTATTATATATGAATCTACACTCAAGCGCTGAGACGCCAAAGATCCGAAACCATCGTCACACTATATAATCCCATGCTCCGAACCGTGGTACTACCCCAACTCTCTCTGAACTCACATCATGTCAGACGCACCGGCAGTCAAAGCAACTTCAAACGGCATTCCTGCTCCAAGCTTCGACTTGCCAGTCAGTCATTGTTGTGGTGCTCACTGTTTCTTTCTGACAAGGCACTAGTTACCTGACAGACCAGACATCATCACTGCCAACGTTTTGAAGCTCACAGAGCAAGCGCCCAATCCGTACGTGTCATGTACTACTTCAAACGCAAGTGAGTATAACGCTTTGTATATAGACGCCATAGGTTCATCTTCAAGGCACTCATCAAACACCTGCACCAGTTTGTCAATGAGACCAGGCACGTTCATTACCTGTTAAATATCCAGTTCTCGACTGACATCACGACTATCCCTAGTCTAACCACAGATGAATGGATGGCAGCAATCGAATTCTTGACACGCACTGGACAAAAGTGTACACCATTGCGCCAAGAAAACATTCTGCTATCAGATGTCCTAGGTGTTTCTGCCCTCGTAGACTCGTTAAATAATCCCGTTGCGGGAGGGGCAACCGAGAACAGCGTTCTGGGACCATTCTTCACTGAGGATGCTGCGGATGGTGAGTCGCAAACAATTTAGTACACGTCCAGTTATAAACGGAATTGCAGTGGACTTTGGTGAATCGATCGCGTCCGAAGGGAAAGGAGAATATATGTACGTCGAAGGTCGGGTTTTGACGACAGACGGGCAACCAATCCCTAACGCCGTCATTGACACTTGGGAGACCGATGCCGATGGTTAGCTCCTTCCAAATATCATCTTATAATTCACGCTCATTTCTTTCGTCAGGATTTTATGACACGCAATACGCAAACCGCTCTCATCCTGACTGCAGAGGTCGCCTACGCACTGACGACGATGGTAGATTTGGCTATCGCGCTGTTGTACCAGTATCGTACCCAATTCCTGGAGACGTAAGTCGTTGGTTCTTGCCTACGTGATCTTACGCCGAATATGCTGTGTCATTAACAGGGTCCTGTTGGGGAACTTCTTCTTCTTCTTGGCCGGCACAACATGCGGCCAAATCATTTACACGTGGTGGTCGAAGCCCCTGGTTTCCACAAGTTGGTCACGGCATTTTACCCGGAGGGCTGCGACTTCATAAAAAGCGATTGCGTTTTCGGTGTCAAGAAATCTTTGGTAGTGGTATGTCTACTTTTCCGAGTTTCTTTGAGGCCACTTTGTTTGACATTCCTCTTTACAGAGTTTGAAGGATATTGTAGACGAGGAGGAGGCTCGTAAACGCGGCTTTCCTCGTGGTGGCTCATTCAAGTTATTGCAATATGACATTGTATTACTCACCGAAGACCAGTCTGCTACGATGCGTGCTGGCATTGAGGAGGAACGCTATACGATTACCCAGGACCATAAAAAGTACTAATTCTAAATCATAATGGACTTGATATAGCATTATCATTATGTATTCCAGATACTGAGTCCCGTTTTTTTTACTGTAATGTTGAGTTGTCGAATATACCGTCCAACAGATTTGTGCAACGTTTCCCCTCGTGCGGCTTGGAATGAAAAGTGGACATGTCAGGAGGACTTAATACTTATCCAGAACACTAAAAGCATGTAACTAGCCCGATATATAATAGCATACATTTACTATGTACAGACACTCGACACAATCCCAACAGGTCACGCCATCTCAACATCCTCTGTGGCCGATTTCTTGACTGCAGCACTCTTGTCATCAGCCATGAAAATGTCAAGCTCTTGATCAAGTTGCTCCGCTGTGGGGGCTTTGGATCGCGTGGGCTTTGGAGCCTTTGTCTTCGATGACGAGGCAACAATTCTTGTGGATCGTGGCTGACGTGTGCGAGTCGCACCGACACTAAAATCCAAACGTACGATCAGAGCAGTGCTAAAGGCGTGTTTTCGATCCTTACCCTCCCTGCTGTTTCGGTCCAGCACCACCACTCAAGCGCTCTGCCAATGAAGGACGTTCAATCCTACTCAAGAGCGAGGATGTTCGTAAAGGCGCGGTGTCGAATGCGATTTCCATAGGTTGTCCTACATAGTTTTTGAAAAATTAGAACGATTTAATTAGGATACATGCAGTAAGCACCACAGACTCGAACCGAATATCAACACCTACCTTTGGCAAGTTTACCATCAAACTGTCTCTTGGCGCGCGTCGCTTGCAAGGGTGTCTCGAATGACACGACTGCTACACCAGATGAGCGTCCGCTACGGTCGTACTTTAAAAATCAAAAGCGGATTTTAGGTTCAGTTTCCTTGTCATCTTCAGTTATATGAGCCATAAGCGAAAGCGATCCGAATCATCCACAAGCATTGTCCGGTCCATGCGAGCGAAATAAAAATCCGGGCAGGAGGTGATGAGGTGTTTTCGAATTCGGAATCATCGTACCCTGATCAAAGGCTCGCGGACGAGCGTGCCTATTTGTCCAAAAATGGACTGAAAGGGGATGTAAGGCGCTTTCTAGCCATGAACAGCATAAAATACCTACCACCAAGTCTTTAGGCGTGATCTCGTAGTGCAGGTTGGATACGATGAGCTTTGTAGTTGAACTTGTGTTGGCTGGCGCATTTGCTTTTGCTGTTTGAAGCGGTGCTCGGTCGTGGACCCAATGGCCATCGGACCCTCGAGGACGCTGAGGGCATCGATGAATCAGACACAACACACCTGCTACGGAATAAAAACTTACAGCATACGGCTTTTTCTGCCTTTCAGACCTGATAGGAGCCATATGAGATACTTGAACAGAGTGATTAGTTCAATAGATGAAAGCAGAGGAAGAGTAGCACGTTGTTCAACTAAAAGAAATAACATAATCCACAAGGTAATAAGCGGTGTTTGAATTCGGCAGTTTCCGAACGCAGCCCCTGAGTTTCGTCGTCCAATCGAGTACAAAGTATTCATGTGGGCAGTGCTAGTGAACGCCAATGAGCCTGTAAGATAAAATACAACTTCATTTCTGTTGATAGTCTGATCTTCTCGCACATTGAGTAGGGTTTCACCAGCATGCGAGAGCAATGTGATTGAATTTCATAGCGATTCATCTCACAATATTCTCAGATAATTCTCGTATGAGCAGGTTCTATTCAAAGTATAAGTATGCTTTGCTAACCGCAACAAGATTAGTATCAAGAAACAGAAACTATGTTATATCAAACGAATATGACACGTACAACTCCAATAAAAGGTCTATATCTACTGGATATCAGAAGTTGTGCCTGGGCACAGAGTGAGAGTGATAGCGGTGTTGCCGCAAGTATAATCGACATTGTCAGCAGGAGTATAGCCATCTGAACAATGATGATCAGTCCGCTATACCGATGGCAGTAAGATGGAAACACATACTTGCGCCGTCATTGTCAGGGAATGCATAGGCATTATAACAAGTGTCATAGTAGAAAGCACTGTTGGGGCCAGGGCCCGCGTCGTTGACGCAGCCTCCTCCACTGGTGGGAAGCGCACCACCGCTGCACGCACTTGCAGAGGAGCAGCAAGGGGAGTAGCACGTGTCGGTTCCAGGTCCGGGAACGGGCTGAAACAATATAAACACACATGATGTCAACACAGATACATAACTCACGCAGCCAGATGAAATTGTGCAAGCAAAAGCGTCGCAGCTCGTATCAGCGGAGGAAATCTTCATTCCAACATTATATCCGTAGATGAGCGAGATATCATATGTCACGCTTCCGGGGATTGTGTACTACGGTTTTAAGCCAGGAATTATTTCTCAACACTAATGACTGGGACCCACAAAGTTGAATTCAGCTCTGCTGAAGGGAGTATTACCGTTCCAGGTGGGACCGCCGGTGGTACACGTAGAACCGTCGCTGCTGCATCCAGTACCTAGTGGCACGGTTAGCGGGAAGCTGATGAGGGGATTCACGCACTTACCGACGTTGACATTGCCGTCCCAGTTGGAGCTAATGCCTAGGTTTACACTCTGGCCTACAGCGACGTTGACGTTGTTGTCGATAGTACCATAGCTAGTTTCGGTGTACAAGAAAACAGATTCGCTACAAGAGTTGACAACGGTGAGGGATTGAGCTTGCGCCATAGTCACGATGGCAGCTAGAACTAAAGCAGAGAGAGTGGCCATTGCAAGTGATAATTAGATGATTTGAAAGTGGGAGACGATGATACCTATTTAAACATTTCATGGATCCCTTTATACCAAGATCCTTGGGTTGTGAGCGCATCAGCGTTTCATTGGAGGTGTACACCAAAAGCGAAGGCGTAGGATTTCGTCATACAGACGGTGTGAATCGGCAGGTAGTAGTCTGCTGCGGGGTGGGCATTGTCTTCAGTTTGAATCTTGACTAGATCTAACCCTGATCGGAGACAGTAAGACTTGATGGAAGACGTAGTGGCAGCTGAACATTGCATGAAGGGTGCTAAAGGAGGGCTAAATTCAAAATAAGTACTGCGCTCCACCAAACTAACAGCAAAATGATCCTTATGTCAGTGCACGATTGAAACTATTTTTTGATTCGGACTCGTTCGGAGACTCACTTGAGATTGTCACACACATAGATATTGTGTTCGAGGTTGAGTTGGCTACCAGCGAAAGCAAAACTAGCAGGTAACGAACTATAATGAATACAAGCTGATCAATTAATATCACGAGCAGATTGATGGGGACTCCTTCTTGGATCTGGGTTTGAAATATATCAGCCTTATTTTCAACTCCGCGGTGTATGGTTTACTGGGCAGTGGACACTTACCTACTACTAGTACTTGGTAGTGCGCCCTCTTGCAAGCTTCAAGGTCATACATCCACAGACGAGCCAGAGTCTCATTTACGGTTGAGGATACTAGGTCATCCAAACGCTTCATTAGGTCACATGACCCAATCTAAGTTTGTCTGTTTTTTTCTCAAACAAAAAGAAGTTTACTTAGTATCATCAAATACCACATAGCCCTTACTCTCGCTTAACTCTCAAAGGAGTTGTCAGTTGTCGTGGCATCTTGCATCTCAGAGCCGTGACTATTTTTGTGAAGTGGCTTCGATGTAAGTAAGTATAACTTACGGTGTGTATCATAATTAACCCAGTCTCCATGCATCGGAGTTATCATCACTTCGGTACGAGTGCTCCGCTGCGCATCATAGCCTATCCGAATCGGTGCCCACCGATATCCTTCTAGCCCTAGCGCTGGATACTGCATCAACCTCGGCTCCAAACCTCTTCACACCCATCGTGACAGGTGATGAGAGATTGATATAATTATTGCAATGCCCCTATAGCGTGCAAGCCCATTATTGGATTAGATCTTCTCAAGGCAGTTCTCCGATAGTCCTTTGCCTGCACATCCTGTATTTTTGTACGTCATGCCCCAGTATCTATGCAGATCGGACATTGACGCGAGCGTCTACAGATTCATCATTCTGTAGCCCCACAACATAGATCCCAATGACCCGGTCCATCGCACTTTTGGAAGGTCGGGAATTCATCATGTTCACTAACATAGGTGACGCTAGTCCCCAACTGTTGTGCCGACTCGCTGTGCATTCAAAAATACTCGGACTTATCAAAACTTGGTCTATCTTTCTGAACCAATCCACCCGCTGTACGGTCCGTGCACGGGGAAGCGAGCCCCCGCCGCAGAACATTGCCTGTGATGCCCCACTAGCTACATATCGCAGCTAATGAAACGGACTATTAGGTCATGCTGATCCAATCCACCAAGTATTGCTTGGTCTCCCATAGACCGTTCAGATCAAGTTCGACCATCCCCAGAGCTGGTTGCGTTTTCTGGGCGGAGTTACTCTTCAATTGATATGTCAACGCTGTCGTCAATGGATTCACGGCGCTTTTCTGTTTCGCAAGGAGCGCCCATCTGCATGCCCGTAATACAATTCAAATGACCTCGAGGCAAGTATTGCAAAGGGATATGTTGAAGTTAATGGGAATGACGATCAGATCCTGATAGCCATATCTATGTTACTATGGTTCCGGTGAGTCCTCAACTACCACAGGAAATACTGGCTTCGGCTTCCATCTTCTAAGCTTCCGTTACAGGATTTCTCTGACGTATGTGCAAGTTGAACTACGTACGCGGTCTCCACTGAAAATGCCGTCAGCAACAAATGGTCGGTTTTTTTAATGTATTGGAGCCCGAGTCGGATTTGAATCAGGTATATCCATGACCACCGGGAGAAGCGGGGTTCTTGCTGCTTCCGCAATTCTTGAATGTCCATTTGGAATGTTGTAATGGAGAAGCCGATGAGTGTATGTAAGGAACTGGATCAGGCTACTATCATGTTCATTTGTTATAATAGCGGTGAATCACGTTTGCTTGATCATGAATGAAAATCAGGCTTCAATCTGAGCACCGCGAACACCAATTTAGAGAACTTAATTGATAGCTATTGAATCGACCGGCTCACTCGTATTTGGACTTAGAATGCATCTTACATTTAATTGTGAGGTACCATGACACTGTCAGTCATGTTCTCAGAAGCTATGCTATGCGGACATCAAGACTCGCAACTTCGAGTACTGGTCACGATACGTCACTCTTGCTGTACATCCTTTGACGATGTTTCATACTCTAGGAAGTCGATCTAATTTTGCTCGCTAAATATAATTACAGTAACCATCAACTGCTAGTTGACTGTTGGCCAGTCCTAGTCATCAATCCTAGATCATCGGCACAGGTGTGTTTCATCCAATACCCTCCCATTTTGGTGGTCGGCGACTTGAGGACGATACCCGACCTCGTGAGCGTCCCATGGGATTCAGGTGTAGGCTGCAACCCGTAAGCTACAGGAAGTTGAGTATCAAGAAACCATTTATCCAAAGAATTACAGCGCCAGGCATGATAACGAAGGAAAAATTACCTTCCTTCTATTTGAGAGACTAAGTTCCTAATCTGAGGCATATACATGAACGTTCAACCGAAATTCCAATGCCCTACACCTCTATGTGGATGTGAGAGGTTGTGCCGGGGCAGAATTAATGGTGATTTCAGTGTTGCCACAAGTGTAAACCACATTATAAGCTGGGGTGTAGCCGTCTGAACAATAATCATGAGTCCCACCGTACCAACGAAATAAGATGGGAATACATACTCGTGTCGTCATTGTCAGGGAACGCGTAGGCGTTGGGACAAGTGTTGTATAGAAAGCACTATTGACGCCAGGGCCCGCTTGATTAACATAACCTCACCCAATAGCAAAAGAGCGCCACCACTACACACGAGTGCAGAGGGACAGCAAGAGGAGTAGCATGTGTTGGATCCGAGTCCACATACAGACTGATGCCAGAATTATAAGACGCATAATGACTACTTACACAGTTGGATGAAATGGTGCAAGCGAAAGCATCGCAACCACTTGCAACAGGTGAAATCTTATTCCAACATCGCATCCGGGGACTGCGCACTACGCTTGACCCACAGTCGCGATAACGACTAGAGCCGAAGCAGAGAGAGCAGCCATAGCAATGAATGATAAGGCTTGGAGTTGATGACTCTTTTTTCGAGTCAAATGATCATTTCACGGGCCAACTTATACCAGAGGCAAATGACTGTATCGGGGCTTGGTAGGAAACGCATAACAAAAGACAGAACTGTCATGGGGGGCAGGACTTGAAGTGATGCGCTCACCAGTTCAAGTTCTTGCTGGCATTGAACGCTAGCCTATCAGAGTCGGAATGATGATAGATGGCAGAATCAGCCCGAGGTGCCAGAGCTAAAAGAGGGCTAAAATCGATTGATACTGCGTAGGGTTTACAGATAATCATGATAGTATTTTTGAATGTGAACGCATGAAGGTTAACTAGCTTGAACAGGCTTGAACAGTAACAAGTTGAACTTGTACACCTTGGAGCGGAAGTAGTTACATTTTTAAGTCCGAGACTCGAATTATGTAATTACAGCTTGAACGTCTGATGCTGTCGATTCTCGAACATAGCTGTATGATATTATGCGACATACTCATTGCTCGAAACACTGAATGTCCTGTACCAACCCATACAATGACACCGAGGATGTATCATCTTGTAGTACGTCTCAAACTTCTGATTTGTGTAATTTCTATCAAATCTCAAACCTCCCCCATGTCAAACATCGTCTAAGCCTCCTCAGTGCCGTGTTAAACTTTACACATGTCGCGTCATTGAAAGCTCCGTCTTACCTCTGCCTCACCGCCGCGTAACCTACTACGTCAGCACTATGTCGCGTCGAGCCTGATTCACATGGCGTCGCTTATGATCTGTACTTCTGCGGCTTGTATGTGAATCAGTCGTATGACTGAGGACTGCAGGTCGCCATCAGACTCACGTAACGGATTCGAGACCAATGCCGTCTTTGTTTTCTGCTGTCGTGACATTCGTCCAAGTATTAATTGTTTTTTTTTCGGCTACTACGTCAGAACTTAACTTTGCAGGGCGCGCCGATATGTGCGATATAGTATATTTCTCGCTCTCGCCGTCCTTTGACGGGTTTGGCACAGTGCACTATTTAATCTATCCTACCAGATGTAGGATGCGATTGTCAAACTGATGGGCAAGAAGGTGAGCGGCATATTATCTGATGGTTATTGCGCTTGCGCTTACTGATAGCCCCGTAGTACTTAGCCGCAGGAGCACAAAAATCTTCCAGTTTTTTATGCTTGAAATCTATTCATAATGCCATCCATGGTGACCATATGTGCAGTGAGCTCCGACACAAGGATCGTACCTTTCACACATAAGGTTATTCCTTTGTGTCATCCCATTGTATGTCCAGTGGCGTGCTTCCCCAGTAGTAATACTACTCACAGGACTAGACTTCAAGTCGGCCTCTGATATTTTACACTCGTTAAAGCGAGATAGCGGCAGATGTCTAGGTAGAAAGAAATTTCAATTTCAACCACCTTATCGTTGCGACTGACGTTTTTTTGGTGCTGTTTCTTGGATGCCGCCAGACTCGTGGAGGTCTTCCTGTCCTCGTCAGAATCTATGTCTTGTTTCAATTGTACCTCGTATTAGATATCGGAGGATTCGTCTCCAAAGCTATAACACGCCTTGCTTCGTGCTTTGGAGATAGTGGTCAGCCATAACTTAGAACAGGCCCTAGCTAAACGTCTTCCAATTTTCGACATGAAAGATATTCCGATCCAACTCATCGGTGACCCGGGTATAATCTGATACCTCTGTGCGGCAATGCCCGACGTCAGTAACGGTCAGTTCTAGACAAGAGGGGTGCGTTTTTAAAACTCGCGACATCATCCTGGGAAAAGTTCGAGGCCCCCCCCACCCCCTGTCACAGCGTGACAGTAACAGTCATATTACCATATGTAGTAGCTTAGTCATAGTAATTTGATTTTCCTATCACATATGCAAATGACAAGCAAATTTCAAGCAAGCGTGCAAAATAAACCGTAAACTAGACGTAGAACAATTGTAGAACAAACCTAGAACATGCGTGAATGATACCAATGATAGCCTGATTCAGCAGCGATGAAAAGAGTATAGGAAAACGACGTATGACGACTGGGAAAGCAAATGAAAACGATCGATCAACGGATCAAATGAAACGGAACGGAGACTATGCAAGTAATGTACGTGAAGGCTGAAGTGGTTGGACAACTGTACGAGGTCGTTTCGATGGTAAAGACGCAGCCGATTCAAGGCCAGGACGTTTTCGAGTGCGGGATTTAGACGATGAGACATTCTCCTTGTCACCCTCGTGTCCCACCTGCCAATGTGCTTGCGGAATTCGGGCGGCGTTCTGTTCAAGGTCAGTCAACTTGACACTATCCCAGACTGCTGCCGGCAAGGGGACACCAGACGCTCTATGCCCAGGCACAGAGTACTCCTCGTGCCCATTGAGAATGTGGTTTGGCATATTATATCTCCAGATAGCGTCGACGGAGACGACTGGCGACCTGCATATTGACTTTCCAGGTTCTGGAGGTAGAGCAGGGTGACAAAGCAGACATTTGAGAGGAACGTTCCGGCAAGGCTTGTTCTTCGAGCCGGTCTCCGCAAATCCGTACTTGAAGGTATGCTGGTAGGCGCACTTCGTCTCCCAAACCGGAGGACCATTGGCAGGGACTTTGATAGTGATTGAGCACTCTGGTAATCCAGAGCGCCCGCAAAAACCGCAAGGAAGTACACTGCCGACCTTGAGTAGATGTATTAAAATTAATGTACAGTAGTCATGCAAAAAAACACACTGGTTCCTTCAAACTGACACTCTCTGGTGTATTGGTTAATGCACGAAGAATGTGCTGGCCAATATGTGATCGCATATCGGGAATCTTTGCTTCGCAGAGTGGGCAAATAGTAATCCGCTCGCCTTCGGATGCTGCAAGCAAGTTACATGCTTCGACGGAGACGACAGCGGGTGTACCTAAGATGGATGGTCAGTCAAATGTAAACAAATATACATAAAAACGTACCATCAAAGAGTTGGTAAGGGAATGCTTTGGCATCTGAAGGAGTGATACAGGCAATGGATTTCAGAGGCAATTTTGCTTCAACTGCCTTCATCCACAAGATTTCGCATGCTGCTTGGAGGCTGCCGTGTGACACTTGCCACGTACTCTGCCCCCCTTGAATCTCTAAAAAATCATCACTATTAACGTCTTCACGCAGCCGAATATAAGTGGGTTCAGGATTGATCGGCTCAACAAGGAAGCCGGGCACGCTGACGATGACAACACGTTCCGTTGACTCCATTGTTCCTGGGATGGCAGACCGAGATTTGATGTATCCTCCGTTCCAGAGGAACAAGAGAGGTGAGCTGGGTGATGGAACTGTCGGCACGAGGGCAAGAAGTTGTCCAGTAACTTTCGCTGTGGTACGACAAGCTTTCAGTGACATCGTGTTGATCGATGATCGAGAAACATCATTAAGAGTGACCAAAATGGAGCGAAGGATGGCAATAGATATTGTTCGGGCTGATCGGAGAATGGTGAGGAACACATCACCGACGAGAAATGAGTTTTGATCAGTGATGCGCCCGGCACACATATCGATCCTCTTATTGACCTTGGTATAGCCGCGTACACGCTCGAGTCGGTTGAAGGATTTGGAAATGAACTCCTTGTTGATCATGAGCCGGCAAATGGTCTGTTTGTGTATCCATCGATCTTTGTAGAGTAGGTAGTCGTCAGCGCGAATGCCAGGACCTTGAACGAGCGCAGGGATAGAAGGATCTGTTGGAAAGTGGTGGAATGGAGTGCCAGGCACGTCCGACACGCATTCCGCGGTAAGCGCTTCTTCAAAAGTTAACATAGGTTCTTCATCATCATCTTCAGTGCTCATATCAGCCACCTGAATCTCGCCAGCCTCAGAATCAGGCATCATAGTCTCCAAGACCTGCGAGGGCATAGACACAGGCGCTGGCAGGGGATTAGGTACACAGCTAGAGTCGTCGGGATCTTCTTCTGCAATGCTGAAGTATTTATTCATGCCTAGAGGACGTAGTATGTCCGTTCCGGGATCATGGAACAGTTCAGCAAATGAATAGTTGATGGGATCGATCTGGGAAGAAGTAAGAATGAAAAGTGCGATCTCACGCCCTCGCCGCCATGCTGATGGAAGGTCACAATGACCACAAATGATGTCACCCCTCCACATTTGCCGGTTGATGTGATCAACATCTTCAATACGCTTGCCAAGACTGAGACGTTGGTGGCCAGGATCGAGTTCAGGGTGTCGTTTGAACACACCATCAATGTCTTTTGCTGCACCGAGACGATCGAGGGCCTGGGAATACGTACACCCGGAATTATGGCCACCAATCATGCGCGACCGTCCGAACATGAGTTCAAGTCGATCGTCTCCGCAATCCCCGAGGAAGAATGGTGAGTTCCGATCAAGAACTTGCTGCTTCGCAATGTTGAAAACGACGTTCTTGACGGCTGTTTGAGTGTCGTAATAAAGCTGGAATGGCATGAATGATCGTCGATGAACACGGAAGATGGTGAATGCGAGGTGGGAATAACAACTAAGATGGTGGACTTGTTCGGATAGCGAGAGCTTGGTATTAATGAATGGCATCAGTATGGATTCAATGACGTGACTGAGAAGTGTGATCGACATCAGGTCCGCACGTGTCTCGACATCGGATGAGAATGAATCATTGAGAATGGCATGTTGCGACTTTGAGAAGTCGACTATGGCCTGCATAAGCTCAATCGCCCGGGGTACATCTTGCGGGTCATCAGGGTGGAGGAGCTTGATGACACTTGTTTCATCGTACGCGGGTAACCAAACAAGGTACCGCGCCAGCATCATTGAATTAATGATGCGCCCGTTGTTGAGTATGATTCCTGAGGGGGAGCGGATCAGAGTACAGAAACCTATCGGTAGAATTAGAACGGATCAAAAGGAAAAAAAAAAAAACTCACGTTTGAAGATATGTTTGAAGTCGAAATCGAGTGTTACCTCGGCATCACCTGTCATGGTGTTGAGGCCAGGCATGTTCCCAAGAATACCGTATAACTCTGAGTCTGGGGACAGAGGATTCTTCAGGAAAAGTCGGTGCCCCGCTGCACGTTGGGTAGCATCCCCGTCAGTCGCAAAGGACCACACGGGTCCAATGACTGAAGCTGCGCCAGTAGCATTCCACCGCTCAATTGCACGAGCAAGCAAACCCTCCATATCTCTAGCGTCTTCAGTCTTGCAGGTAGGCGCAGCTAAAATGGGATATAGTTCATCCTCTCCGAAGCATGCGACACCTATGACAGTAAGTTCCTTGCCGAGATGAACATCACCGTCTTGAATTTTCTGTGCGATGGTGACGGCTGATTCGTAAGTGCGGAGGACGTGGTCAACGACATGCGAATGTTTCCAGCAAAGGCCAGCAATTTTGTTGTATCTGCCAAGGTGAACTACCATCTCCTCCAGAGCGATTTCATCAACCATGAGACTAACACCACGTAGGATTGTGATGTTAGTGCGAGAACTGAGAACTACCGAGCGAATGTTTTCATCAAGCTGTTCATTTCGAATGGGGCCGATCGTGGGAGTGAGTGTTGTAAAGGTACACCTGGTACGAAGAGTGCGGATGGAGGGGAGACCGAGACTTTGATTGAGCGCAAAGAGCAGTTGGCGACCACCGAGACGAAAGACTAGTGTTGCTATATCCAAGTCGTCAGCTCCATACCCTCGTGGACGGTATGCACCTTCAAGGGCATCTTCAAGCTTATTAACTATCTCCCGAACACTTGCACCATTGTGCAACGCAACATTGATGATCTGTCGAAGCCGAGGGATGTCTTGCTCCGAGATGGCCATGAGAAGACGATGATAATCGTCGAGTTGGGTGAGGGAGGTCATGTATTTACGCGAATCGTTTAGTCCCTACATATAGCTAGTTAGCACGCGCAGAAGTACATAAAAAAAAACTCACCTGCAGCTTCAGCTGCCTCGTTTGATCGGCATAGGCTTTGGCGAGGTCTTGCATGTGTGCAAGGCCCAGAAAGCGATAATTTGTGTGTGATTTTGGGTTCCATGCAGTGTCCGCAAGGCGTGTGATATGGTGCGCGATTTCGGCACACTCGTGACATGGCACTCCCTCCTGGAGAGTGAATGACTTGCAGCACTTCGATCGAACTTGAGGTCTGCTGGGAGTTCTGAGGTCGACGAGGAAAGGTAATGAATCCGGGCCTTCGTGGTATCGTTCCCAAGGGAAAAGCATTGCAAATGGACGAAGGTCGTCAGGCCAGACAACTGTAAGACCAGCACAATCACGACCAGCAGGAGGAGCAAGCAATGCACTGAAAATTGTGTGTGATGATCAATCATATGTGTGATAACATGGAACCGAAATTAAACGTACCTCGTGTCATTTGAGGTAACTGAGGAACGTGTTGATGGAACATTGTCGTTCCGAGCGTTCCGAGGTGCACTGAGCTTGTTTTTCGCTGCCATCTGATGGCATTTGCGACTACCACGATGATTGCTGAGTGAAACAAACTGACCGGAAATCCATAAGTCGATACCCGAATGTATGCCAGTCTGACACCACTGTGCACAGTCCGGACATAAAAGTTCCCACCGCTTTGATGCGCTGATCCGGACTTGTAGTTTGTCATTGAGAAAAAGTTGATAGAGCGCATCGGGTGTATTAAGTATAAGAAGTTCTTCGTCGTCATATTCTGTGTGCTGGTCCGAACTTTCTGATTCAGGGTCTGATGGGACGAAGTCGTCAGGAGTTACAGATAATTCATACGCATCTGGAAGATCTTCTCGTGCGACTACCGATTCTAAGAAGGCGTCCAAGTGGTATTGCGCCTGGCCTGAAGAATCAGAAGATTCATTGGAGGGATATCTGTGAAGGTGTGATCGAAAGTCCAGGTCCGTCTGATATGAGTCGTTGTCAGAGTCACTATCATCAAAACTTGATGATCCGAAGGAATGAGCATGCCACTCTAATCCGATCATGATAATAATTTACAGAGTACGAGACGCGTCGAGGACGACGCGCATATATTGACTTGATATCAGATATCACGCGTTTTCATCACGTGCTCTGAAAAGTTACTTCTAACATTTTATGCTTAATGAATAGTGCACTAACGCGCACATTTTTTATTGAGTCAAGTACCTAGTTGTATTCTACAGTAAGAAAACCCCCCCCCTTCCCAGTATCAAACCAAAAAAAAAGTCAAATTTGAGACTGCTATATCAAAACTCAGATTGCATCTGACGAAAGTTCAGGTGGCTGTGAATTAAGGTTTAAATGCTTATGTAAATGTGAGCCACATATCCGGAATTTGCCTTTTGCACCCCTCTTGGTTCTAGACCGCTTCAAGCTTGGCATCTTAAAGCAGCAGCGAACCGAACAAGATCATACGCCAAATGATCCCATCCGGTTGCCGAGCAAAGGGCTGGTGACCAGCCTGGGCCTGAACGTTCTTGCGTGCATGACAGTTACCTTCCACTTTGTGCGGCATAGGAGAAAAAACCAAACGATGTCACTTGGCAAGCATATTTCACAAGTCGCAGGAGAGTGATGTCGACAACGGCTGCCTGAGAACGATCCGTTGCGACTCGCTATTCGTTTGAACCAGTGCATGAGCGGTACGTCCTTACGTTACGTTCTTGAGTATTTTTTTCAGAGTATGGCGGCGGCCGAAGTAGTATTCCGGCACAAGGGCGTTCCATGTATGCGAAGCGATAAGACGCAAGTGCTCATCTTATGTATAAAGCTTCCTTGAAATGAGACTCAAGATTGCCTCGCACAAGTGCCACCCTCAGATTTCATCACCACCATGGATCCCGAACAAAACTTACCCAAGTTGCCTTTCACTCCCATTGGGCACCCTACTCAGCTCCAATCTCAACAACAGCCTTCGCCATCCTCACTGGGATCTACAGACAACGGAGGTCATCCACAGACCCAGTCATCAGCGACTGAGAAGCCCCTACTTGGCAATGACAGTTCAGAGGGACATTCACCGGCTCGTGATCGCAATGATCCATATACAGATTTTGAGCCCGTCCCTCAGCCTCCTCCGGCTACGAGAAGCCGGGACGGTCATATGATGCGCGGACTGTCGCGGCGCACAGTTGTGTCAGGCCAGGCTCCTGCCAGTAATTCTGGCCTTGGCTGGATAGTTCCCGTCGAAGAGAAACCTCATGTTTGTGTTGTTCCCCTTTTTACTTTGCATCGATCCTCAACCTGACTCTACAGCGACGGACCATAGGAGAGCGCCTCGATCCAACTATTGCCAATGCAGAGAGGGAGAGGACACAATACACCATTAAAGGTCAGTCAAATTGTTGAATAAAGCCTCTCCTGCTCGGTATGCGAGCATGGTGCTGAGGATCCTCATATCTGGGCATGTTCTGATGGCGTTCTTTTTGAAGCAAAAATGACAGGCTACGCGTTGAACATTGCGATTGGTATGCAAGTTTTGCTCGGGGCGCTTACTACAGGTCTTGCGGCGGCATTGTCTGGTAAGCAGGTCAGTTTAAGAGTGTATATGCATATGATTCTACGAACTAACTTTCATACAATTTCAGGTTTCGATCGGTACTACTATTCTTGGTGTGTATTCAAGTTCCCTACATTCAAAGCTTTCCTGAAGATCACGCCTCAGGTGGCATGTCGACCTTGGTTGCTTCATACCTCGCTCGGACAAGGGGATCAAATGAACCGGAACTATCCATCACTCGCGTAAAGGACCTCGATCAATTCTTGAGAGACTGCCTTGCCTTCAAAATGGACCACGGACACGAATATGGAACAACTGAAAATGGGCTGAATATTAGGCTCGAGAATCTCAGAAGAAGATTCGAAGAACTTCTCGGAAATGCTGATGGGTAGGAACCTCATCTCACGCTCGCTTTGTCAATGCTATATTGAAACTTGACGACCTACTTTAGGCAACGGAAGCTTTCGCCACCTGTTTGAGCGTGCTTCTGGACTGTATCTATGACCAACAACCTTACGAAGATGACAACGTCCGGCCTCACAAGCACTAGCAGCTGGTGACAAGATTAATTTATGATATACGCCGCCATCATCTCAGTGATCCGAATCTAGGGGCTGATATGTAGAGCTTCCTGAAATGTATCCAACGTTATTATGCCGTCACGAATCGCTCACTGCAGATTGCTGGCGTCCAAAGCCTTCCTTGCTCATCCACTGTATCGGAAAGGTGTTTGGCCCTCCTAAAATGCAAGTAGTATTCCCAACAGCCTCTACAGCGCATCACAGCGCCGTCCTGCATGCGTCATTCAAGATGCCAATGGCGGCCTAAGAAACAGCAGGTGTCTGTAATTGGAGTCTTGGACAGACAAGTTATTATTTCTACTACGAGCGCCCCATTCACCCTCGGACGACGTATCGTTGTTAGACCATTCTGGAGTCCAGCTGGAGCACAGACAGGAGAATCACACGAATTGGTTCCGCGGGATCAAACGTTCCGTCCTTACATGTGTTAGACGAAGGCGAGTGCCACCTTGTGAATTATAACTAAGACAAAAGAGAAACACCCCTGCTAATCAGTAGATGTGACCTCATTTGCACTAACCTCTGCCAAAGCTACCATACGATCATTAGGCACACAGGAGTTGGATAAGATCCAAGGTCGTGGCCTTTATGTCAATACACAAGGACGGTCGTCCGGCATATGTTTATAGATCAATTCATATTGGAAGGTGGCAGTCACGCCTCGACGGGACGCATCGGACAAGCTGCAACCGTGATGGCCAGATAGATCGTTCAGTGCGGACATACTGTACCGCATTCAATGCATCTCGATGAGACTCCAAGGTCAAGAACTTGCTGAGGTAGAGCGACTCGAGTGCGAAATCTCAATCAGCCGCTCATGTTGCACATCCTTTGAACAAACAGCTGGGCAGAAACCCAAATTCCAAGGTCATTCGAGGTGATGGAAATGTTGGTGGTAAGGACAAGATCACCCAGCAGCTGTTTGTATACTGATCACAGACATAATGCTTGTATCTGCAACGAGTCAGGATGTCATCGCATAGTGAAGTCAAAGACTCAGACCTCGGACGAAGTAACCCAAATATCAAGGTGACACTCGAACACAAAATCAAGGCGAGACTCAAGCAGTAGAGTCTGCAGGGTTGACATGGCCTATATGTACGATAGGTTTCCTATATCGTGGAGGCAGAAGGTAGCAAGAACATTAGATGAATAAGCAACACTTTACCAGAGGGTGGAGTCAACAAAGCGCAACGTTCACTGATGCATCATGTCCTTCTAACTACATTTCGTGAAGTCGTGCCCCGTCACCTTCAGTGGATTCAACGCTCTGATCAAATACAGTTACTGACATGTATGCTATACAGAACGAAGGGGCAAAACTGAATTTACGGTATCAGATGAGTAAAAGAGAAAATAGGTCGAAACCGTCCCTGAATGCAAATCGTCCGTTGTCGAGTACAGAACCATATCAAGTCCATGAGAGCGGTGTATGTGTACAGTAATTTTGAAGTCCATGATGAATACCTGAGCCAACGATACGGATGCCACCTTCCGCCGACATGGAATTAAAAGCTGGTCATTTACTCGGTCGTGACTGACTTGGCTCTACAGGACGAAGTGAGCGTTGAACACCAATTAACCACAACTCAAAACTCACAGGTTACGCGGGAAGTCAACGTCAAACCCGTTCTTGATAGCCAAGTGGTAGCTCAGTAACTGCAAGGGAATGATGTTCAAGAGACCTTGCAAGCAGTCCATAGTACGAGGAACACGGATGGTCTTCGCCCCAGCCTTGATTCCGGTATCGCCCTCGTTGCAGACCACAATGGGTTGAGCCTTACGAGCGGTTATCTGTTCGAACGCGGACTGGACCTTCGGGTATAGCGAATCCTGGGTCATGATGATGATGACCGGCATGTTCTCGTCAATCAAAGCCAAGGGACCGTGCTTAAGCTCTCCTGCAAGGATACCCTCTGAATGCATATAACTAATCTCCTTGATCTTGAGGGCGCCCTCGAGGCAAGTGGCATGCCTGAAAGAAATCATCAGTTCATCTTACAGTTTAGGTCGTGAATGAGAGCCACTGACTGGTATCCACGGCCCATCAGTAACAAACTGCGTGAGTTTGCGAGGACGCTATTGGCAAGTTCTCGCAAGCTCTGGTCATTTTCAAGGACACTCTTGATTTGCGCAGGGAGCGCACGAAGGCCATCGATGATCTGATTACGGCGTTCAGTGAAAGAGATCCGATCCTCCGATAGCTGCAGCGCCATCAACATCAGTGCAATGTACTGGGAGGTATATGCCTGCAGAACGCTCATATCAGATGGTGAACAGATTTAAAAAAAGGTTTCCATACCTTGGTAGACGCAACGCCGACCTCAGGGCCAGCGTTGATGTGAATACCACAGTGTGTTTCACGCGAGATCGTCGAACCGACAGTGTTGACAACGCCAACACAAAGAGCGCCACGCTCCAAGCAGTACCGCAATGCCAGGATCGTGTCAGCAGTCTCTCCACTCTGGCTGACAAAGACACAGATGTCGTCACGGAAGATGGGAGTCTTCCTGTCCAGGAAGTCGGATGCGAGTTCTACACTAACAGGGATTTCCGTCAGCTCCTCAAAGATCGCACGAGTTGCCAATGCAGAGTGGTAACTCGTTCCGCAAGCGCAGAAGACAATACGGCGGCCGCGGCGCATAATGTGCAGATAGGCACGCAGCCCACCGAGCGTGATCTTATAGTCATCAAAGTTCACGCGTCCACGCATCGTGTTGACGACGGATTCGGGTTGTTCGTAAATCTCTTTCTGCATGAAGTGGTCGAACTTGCCCTTCATGATCTCGGCAATCTCAATCTCGAGCGTCTCGATGTTGCGAATGGCAGGCGTCTCGGCCTTACCAGACTCATCCCGACGCAGACGGTGAATGTGCAGTTGACCCTCAGCGATGTGAGCAATGTCATCATCTTCCAAGTAGAGCACGCGCTTGGTGTGCTCCACAATGGCGGAAGCATCAGAGGCGATGAAGAATTCGATCGGTTGAGGCATGCCATCCTCGGACATGAAGTTGCGGGACTGACGACGTGACACCTTGGGTAAAGATGGAGGTGCCAATCGAGAAGTGGGGGAAGTGGGAACAACAACTAGAAGAACATTTTAGCGAAAGCTAGATCAAGGGACGAGACAACTCACGATTTTCCACGGCCTTGGTATCAGCTTCCGCTCCAGCAAACTCGACATCTACGAAGTCAACTTTGAGTTTCTTCTCAGTCTTAACACCAATCAAGAGAGGTGAACCGCGACGGGCAGTGACGATCTCATTCGGGAAGTGGATAGACTTGAAGACCAAGGCGAAAGAACCCTCAAGTTCCTTCAGGACGGTCTTCACAAGAGCTGTGAAGGTCATGCGCTTGTCAGGCCGCGAGTCGTAGACGTATTTTGTCAGAATGGCGACCGCTTCCGTGTCAGTGTCAGACTCGAACTTGAAGCCACGCTTCTGCAGAACTTGCCGAAGAGCTGTGGCGTTGGTCACGATACCGTTGTGTACAACAATGAACTCGTTGTTCACATCAGAGCGAAGGGGATGGCAGTTGATAACGGATGGAGGACCATGTGTTGCCCAACGGGTGTGGGCAATGGAGACCTGGGACATCACCGACTTGGTAGTGTCGATGCTAGATTCCGAGATACGTTGACGCAAGCCGGCAACCTTGCCAACCTCCTTGAAAAAAACGATCTCGCCAGGCCTGTCACCATCGATACCAAGGCCCGCAGAGTCATAGCCACGGTACTCTTGACGAGCTAACCGTGCA